>BSBK01001532.1:490000-516596 GCA_027943335.1 Chamaecyparis obtusa
TCAATGATCTCCTAACATATAATCTATCATCCTAAAATAATCAAAACATTTATAAAATCAGACTAGGGGTAGGGGTACTACAGGTTTCTAGGCTTTTCCTGCATTCTTTTACTTCTTGTTGTACTGGGTGGTTGTAGACCTAAATGTTTCCCCTAAATGATTTGTAGCTTGTTGCAATCCTTGTTCCTATAAAAGGATTTTCATGATCATTTAGAAGGGTTCTAGTTTCCTTTCTAGATCTGTGTCCTAATTCCCTTCCTCTACTATTTTGAGGATTGGTTCCATGAATGGTTCTTCCTGCAGTATTTTCCTTCTTCTCTGCATATAGGGTGATCCCTCTTTCCTTTCTAGCTATGAGAATATAATATAAATTATAATAGTTTGTCTTATGTATGAGATTTCAATACATTTGTGCTACTATCAGATTGTCTCCATTTGAGTTCTAGGCTTATTGATTAGAGCATCAAGGGTGTTTTAGTCTTTCTATTTGCATTTCATAAGTGTCTACAATCAAGTTGTTTTCATAGAAGAAAATAAGTTTAGGATTGGTTCTTAGATATGTATGAGCTAGGGTATCAAAGATATGTCATGCTTGTCTTCCATTGGATGCTGGTCAATGTATTTCATATTTATAGGTCTCTTCTAAGGGGAGGGTTAAAATATTTTGAATAGGTGATAGCATATCTGGGTACACAGGTGGATTTTTGAAGTGTGATATGATCAGTGGTGAATGTTTTGTCTTCTTGTTTCATAGCTCTGTTGTAGTGATGTATTTGACTCTACTTCCCATTGGATAAGGCATTGGTCTATGAGAGATTTGGGGTATTTTAGGGGTCCATTCTATATACAAATAAATGTACCTTCATAGAATTAGGGTTAATCATCAACAATAAGTGAAATAATAACTAAATACTACCACAATTGAGCAACTATTTAACAAAATCAATGACTAATTGAGCATCCTATAGCTCTCTAACTAAGATGTCAATGAGTGAGCTCTCATAAATCTCTCATTAATGATAGTCCTAGAATGAGAATGATGAGGATAAAACAATGCTAAAGCTATCAATTATCAAGATAAAATGCTAAAATTGCTCTCAAATGCTTTTCTAATTTCAAATTGCAAGAGGCTTGATGCAATTCTCAGATAGGTGGTTGATGAATTATGAAGGATTTTAGCCTCCCTTTTATAGATTTTCCAATGGTAGGGGGTGTACTTGTGTTTAATCTTGATTGAGTTGGGGTTAAGTCTTTTGTTCCACCCTTTGAAGACAAAGAAAAGTTTGTGTCCTCAAAGCTTGAGACAAGTAGACAAGATGGATGGTTGAGATTCTTTTTCACTTTGAGTGAATGAGATTCAATTTGGCTTGATCCATGTGAATGCCTTTCCTCAAATCTCATTGGTTGATTGATTTTTCTCTCCTTTTGGTTTGTTGAGAGTAATTGATTTTTATTAATTGATTTAATTGATTTATTTTAGCCATGTAACCCTTGAATGAGTTGAATTTAATTTAATCCAAGACTATACAATTAATTGAATTAATTGTATTTTGATTTGATTGCACTTTGATTAAAATGCTCTCAATTCTGATTAATATTGAATTAAGACTTGATTTTAATTTTGATTGGCTAATTATACATTGTGATTCAATTGATTCAATTATGTCCTTGATTTGCTTTGATTTCACTTCATTTACTTTGAATTATCATTAAATTGTCTTTGTCCATTTTTAGGAGATTACAAGTGCCCCTCTTTGAGTTTGCATACGAAGCATGTCAATTCAAAGAATACTCTGATCTTGCTTGATAAAAAGGTCCTGATTCATTGATGGTCAATCTTTGATGTTCATTTGATGGTCTTTTGATGATTGATTCTCTAATTTTTTATATGAAATTGCTACAGATAATGATTGATATGAGACTCTCGATGCAGATATGACTGATATGAAACTCTTGATTGATGTGGTTCTGATGATCATTCTTGATATGATGATTGATTTATTGATTGATCCTGATATCATGTTTGATTTGATGATTGATATAATTCCCCTTTCATTTGATTACAAAAATTTTTATGATAACAAATTTCAATTTTTTTTGATGATCAGTCCCTTGATTTCCATTGATGTTATTGATGATGTTGATCTGATTATCTAATGCTATGCCCCCTCAAAAATGAAACATGTTGTTGTTTTTGATGGATAGGTTTAAATGGTTGATTGATATGTTTTCATTTCTGAAAAACACTTTATGATATTCCCCACTTCTCAAAATTAGGTCAAATTTAGCTTAAATATGTTGAAAAACCTAGATTTACTATTCATTTTTACTTTTGACTTCTATGATTTTGCTCTAGTTTTGCTTGGATTTTTGAGATGGTTGTACCTATTCAAGAGCATCAATTTGAGCGGTGTTAGAGATATGCAAGGCCACTTCACTATGGACCTCCGGTTAGTACTTTTCAAACCTTGGTATTGCATTTATTGCTCATTAATTAGCATTTATTACATTTCTCAATTTCATTGTGGCTTTGAAATATTTAGTTCACTCTTATGAAAATTTTAATGTCGCCTAACACTATTAAATGTCACATCCATGGTTTTTAGTATCACTTACCAGTATTTCAATGCCACTTATCAAATTTTTGTTGTCACCTAAGCTTAAATGATTCACACATAGCCCTAGGTTTTAAAAACCAAATTCCTTAAATTTTTACACCTATGAAACCCTAGCAATTCAATGTTGCCTAGGAAGAGTTTACTATCGCGTAAGTCAATTCAGTGTCACCTATGAAAAATTTGTCACCTGAGACAAAATTAATGTCACCTGACAAGACTTGTGTGTCACTTGAGGAAATATCACTTGCAATGACTAAAATCACGCCTGCTACATTTTTCTCAGAATTTTCCCTTGTACTTGACTATTTTCTATTTTAATTTTTCCTATTTTTGAAATATTTAGTACATCAAGATGACTGATTAGAATAATATGATTAGGTCAGTTACATTTGAACTAAATAATTTATTAGGATATTAGTCTAGTAATATCAACGAAGTTGATTTGTCAATCTGTTATGATAGAGTGATGGTCTAATATTTTACTCTCAAGATCTAGAGATATAAAACAAAGATTTTCCTTCCTCAAGATATAGAGTTAGGAGTTTTGATGTGCTCATGATGAGAAAATGGATTTTAGAATAACTTGATCGACTTTAAATGTTCCTTGATATAATATGTTGATATGATTCTTCATTCTTTGCCAAACAGGCTGACTTTCCTATGTTATATATCCAATTAGTTCCATCATAGGTTATTGACCATGGATAGACATTGATTGCGGCTGAGTACTATGTTATAGAGCTTTGTGGTTTGAGCTTCCTTCTTGATCTTCCCTAGTTTTAGTTGAACCATGGGTTATTGATAGCTATTGTAGAGCATTGGCACTCTTACCACAATAGTTTCCATCTTCCTCATGGTGAGATGACAATCATGCCTGAGGATGTGTATCATTTGCTACAGATTCCATGTCAACGAGAGATTTTTTATTATGACTCTATGTATGATTCTACTATCTACCAACAAGTGTTCAGGGATAATTTGATTAATGATGATACAATCACATGGCCACAGTTTGTTTCTTTCCCTACATTGCCTACAGTTCTTAGCACATTGATTAGTGGTCTACTTCTTCCTGACTGACAAGGTCACAATTTTTCTGTTGGTTGGGGTAGGATTTTAGAGGATTTACTAGCATAGCCTTGATGTTTTGACTGGGGTTCTTGTGTACTAGCTTAGTTATATCAAGATCTTCATTAGGTGGTGTACAAAGAGAGTTCTTCCTTATCTATCGGTGCTATTAATCTCCAGTTATGGATTTGGGAGCATCTTCTGATTACCAGGCCTATTTTTGATAGGACACAGTCATGTGGATATCCTTATTCTTTTTTGTATACTGGTATGGTGATTCAACATCATTTAGGTCATCTAGATTATTGGAGATGTCAAATAGATGATCTTGATCAGGCTACATGGCATCCTTACCTTGATTGTGATTTTTGGTGGGAGGATGATGATGAGTTGCCATTTATGTTTAGTCCTCGTCGAATGATTGGCTTATTTGATACTATTATTGAGTGGTTTTGTTTTGGTCAAGTTTCTAGATAGTATGGTAGGATACAAGATATGCCTCAAGGTAATGCCTTATATGCATGAGTTTAGGTGGAGAGATCTTTATGGGGCCCTTGTATTAATTACCAGTTTGCCTTGGCTCAGATTGTTGCTATGCATTTCTATAGATGGGAGATGTTAACAGGTATGTCAAATGCAGGGATGTCCCATGAGTATCAAGACTGGTGGTCTCAAAATAGGTTTATTCATTTCATAGATCTAGTGGAGCTTATTCTAGATTGATGTGGTGGTGGTGGTGGTGGTGATGATGGGCATGGTGGTGGTAGAAATTAGAGGTGTAGAGGATGTAGAGATCCTCCTGTTATTGCTAGTAGAGGATGGGTGAGGGATGGACATGGTTGAGATAGAGCCAGAGATAGGCAGGTTGATGTAGTCTAGATAGTTCATCCTAGAGCAGTAGTTAGACAAGATAGATTTCATTGACAACAGTGAGCTCAGAGATAGGCTCATGTTGAGGCTGCTAGATAGGTTCCTAGGGGTTTAGATCCTTTAGTGTAGTTTCAGAGAGTTGCCTTGGCACAGGAGGATGATGATGCTCAATAGGTTCATGGTTAGTAGGTTCCATCATAGCAAATGCCTCCACCAGCTCAATAGCCAGAGGATCGTAGATAGGATGCACATGATGTTCCCACTATTGGCTCCTCAACCCAAGATATGTAGTCTATGAGGATAGATATGTCTACTATTATGGGGTGTTTACATCAGGTTGCTGCCTTGATGTAGCAATTTCTCTTAGCAGTGGTTGTTTAGAGACCTAGTAGAGCAAGCACTTCTCAGGCTCCTCCTCCATAGGATGATAGAGATCTAGGTAGTTCTGGTGCTATGGGATCATGATCGATTGATGACAGATTCACTTACCATTGATGTCCCCTGTTGTATATTTCATATTTTTTGATTGATCAGAACTTTTGATGTACCACTTTCATGATATTGTATCTAGATATACTTTGATGTATTGGATCCTTTGAGAAACATTATTTTGACAATATATGATGATCTATTCCTTCATCTCTATTGATGAGTTGATTTATGAGATTATCTTTATATGCAGCTATATGATGTTTATGATGCATTTTTCTTTATGTGATGGATACAATGTATCTTATTTTTATGATATAGATAGATGGATGCATTAATGTATGGATATTGTAGACAACTAAAAAATCTTTTAGAAAATAAATTTTTTTTATTTTTTGAAAAAAACCCCTGATGACATCATCATTTATTAATTAATTAATTAATTAATTTTGATGTCATTAAATCCCTTTATCTTAATTAAAAATATTTAATTAAGGAATCCCTCCCCAAAATATTTAAATATTATTTAAACATTATCTCCCTATTTATTAATTATTTAATTAATAAATTAACCAAAAATCCAAAAAATAAATAATTTATTTATTTTTTGCCAAAACCTTGCCAATTTCCTAAGGACCACTAACCTCTTCTAGAATCTTCTAATCCTTCTTTAATTTTTATTAAAGGCTAATCCCATCATTTCCTAACCCTAATCCCAACTCAAGATATTTAATTAAGATTAAATATTAATCCTCAATTCCTAATTTACCCTAGGAAAACTCTAGACTCCTCTAAAACTTTCCTAATCCTTCCCTAAACCCATTTAGGGGAAATTACCTACTTTCCCTAAGCTAATCTAAGTCTCCTTTGACTCCTAGTAAAACCCTACCCCTAATGAGCCTCAAACTCATTAAAGCCTTTGGGATAAATAAAACTTTATTTATTTCCTAAATTCCATATTTATCCCTAGAAAGCCTAGACTTTTCTAGAAAGTCTTTACCCTCATTCAAAGCCTAGACTCTTCTAGAAAGTCTTCATCCTTGTCCCCTTGGCTCAACCCCTAACCTTACCCCAAACTCTAACCTATCGTCTTAACCCAAACCTTTCCAAAAGCCTATAAATACTCTCATTTCTAAGAGCAAATCCATCCACTTTTATTTTCAAGTAATAGTAATCTTATAATGCCATTTTCATGTTAGATCATAGCTTAAAATCAACTAATTGTTTGATTCCTTTATTTTCTTCAAGCTTTTTAGCACATCATAGCTTAGCAATAAATGGATTAACATAGTTTCTCTCTTTATTTAGAATAGCATATAGCATCAAATCTCCATTAAAGCATTATTTTGAGTTCTTGAAGCCTTAGGGGCAATTTTTGGGTGTTCTACCCAATATTGTGCCATTTTTTGGGGTTTTCATGAGTCTCAAATTATCTTAGAATGCATTAGAGTATGCTCCAAGTGCTTAGAGAGCACACCCACATCCCCTTAAGCAAGAGCAAATCAAACAGTGCTTGGGTGTACCTATTTTAGCTCAATCTGAGGTGGCTTAGCTTAGAGTTTCCTTGTTTTGGATTGATTTCATGTTAGATTAAAATCTTAATATTTGATTGAGTTGAGCCTTTCAAAATAGATACAGGATTCTCAAAAGCCTTGCTCACATTCTGGCACGCCCAGTGGGACCCACTTCACGGGTTCTTTGCAAACATTCTGATGGATTTTGGAGTATTTTCAGATTTTTCAAGCTTATAGGTGGACGGAGCACTTCAAATTCTTGTTCCTCTTCTTGTCTTTATTCTTCTTCTATTCTATCTACTTCTTCTTCTTCTTCTTCTTGCGGGATCTTGGCCATTTTTTTCTCAAAAAAATCCATAAAGAAGCAAAATCATACACACTTTGTTTTAGTGCTTAAAATGAACCCCCAAATCATTCTTGAATGCGTTAAGGACTAAAATTTGCAAAATTTGTTCTAACAAACAAGAAAAATCAATCAAAACATTTGCATCCTTGCAACATCAAGGTTTTAGATGCATTCATGCAAAAATTAGGAATATTTCAAGTTTTGGGTACTAAAAAAAAAAAAGAAAGAGAGAACCTCAAATTTGCATCTCATTTCTAAAAATATTCAAAATCAATCCTAAAAGTGCATGCAAAAGTTCCTAAAATCAATCCTTAAAAACTTTGTTTTTATTGAAAACTAACTTCATTTTGCAAAAATCTTGAATGCCTTCTTTCTCAAAATTTCATGCATCAAACTAAATCTAGGAAACTTTGTTTTGAAGTCTAAAATGGAGCCAACAAATCTTGAATGAAACTAAGGGAAAGGACTTAAGTCCTAAAGCGTCATTATCCATTTGAAAATCAAACCCAATCTTGAATGCATTAAAAGAACAAACATCTCTATTCCCTCCTTTTCAATTCAAGCAAAACGCAAATTCAATCTTGAATGCCTTAAGGTAAAAACAAAGCACTTCAAAGTTCTAAATCAACATGATAATTCAATCTTAAATGCTCAAAGGAAAGAACTTTCAATTTCTCAAACACTTACTTTTTCGAGAAAGAAAAACTCAAAATCTAAACACTTGTGTCTTCGAAAATTTTCAGTCAAAATCACACTTAATTCAAATTGGAAAAGAACTCTTCATGGTGTGCATCTAGGAGCTTTCATTTTCTACGAAATCCTTGTTAAAGTAAGCAACGTAGAACATTTGAACTTGGACAAGTTCACTTGTTTTACTTTGATATGACCTCAAACTGGTATCTCCTAATCCATGGACATTCGTGCCAAATATAGTGACTGGGGATGGTAAATATTCCTCCCCCAGCATTGTTGGCTAGGCTCTTAAGTGAGTCATGGGTAGTTAGCAATATTGGGTATGGAGACTCCATGGAACTATTAAAAACCTAATAAAATAGAGGCTACCCTATCTACATCTGAAAGTATCAAAATCCTTGTGCAAGGACTGATTCCAAGGGGTTTACCAGGTCACCTCAAGATTACTCATCATTTGTATTCCCTTCAAGGGGGTACCAAGCGGTGGGCAAGTGATTTTGATACTCACCTTCCTTAGGTAGATCTTCTTGAAGTGCTTGACAGTCAAATACTTTGTGAAAACATTGTTGGAACATACACTTTTCAAAGCTTTATTAGAGTCAGTTATCCTATTTGTATCTCGCAAGGTTGCTTTGTCCCTTGTGGAGATTTCTTTTCTAGAAGTCTTTTTTAGTCTATCCTTTGCCATTGGAAAAACATCAAACTGATCTACAACTTGGTTCAAGATACTCAGAATTGCCATGTTAGTCCCAATCCTCCAAAAATCCAAAAAATATCCAAAACTTTCAGAATCTCAAATCATGGTCTTCCAGTCATATTCAATCTAGTCTTATCATCCTTTCCTCCTATATTAGGTTAGCAAAGTCATCTTGGTCATCCCCCATCCCCTTGTTTTTCTTCCTTTAGAGTCAGTCTTCTTCCAATCTTGAGACAAATCCAATCCTAGTCTGATCCTGTTAGTCATCCCAATCTAAGACTTAGTCTTCCAAACCATTCTCAACCTTCATCCAACTCATCTACAAGTCAACATGTCTCAAAACTATTATGATGAGTCTAGTTATTATGTCTCTTCCCTCAATCCATCCTATCCCAAAGATGATGAAAGCCTTGTAGATCATGATGCATATTTTGAAAATATTAGCAAGTTTTCTCCGAACATTCCCACACATCCAATCATTCCTCCAAAATATCCTATCATGCCTTCATGGTTATCCACTAGCACTCCCTTTCATGTCATCGGCAAGGAAAAACTATTATCTTATCCATCCACAACTTATCCCTATCTTAAACCTACACATCCTCCATATGCATCCTTCATACTGCCACCTTCATCTATGGTTGTATCCCAATCACCATCTTCCCCTAGAAGCACTTCACACTACTTCCCTTATCTAAAACCTCCATCCACTCATCCTCCAAATCACTCTCAAAACCAAAAACCAAGCCTTCCAATCATTTTCCCCAATCCTCCATCCTCTCTTGATCCACCATCTTCTATTCCAAACCACATTTCCAAAAACCCCTTCCCACAAGCAGAGTGCATCCTTCAAACCACTTCATATCTTGTACCTTGATTCATCACCTCTACCTCTTCCGCACCATCATCCCCTCAAGAAAGCTCAAAATCTTCCACCCCACCTTCATGTGAGGACCATCCAAGCTCTCCGTCTCCTCCACATTCCAATCCTTCTTCACCATGAAAGTCTCCAAGGAGTTTCACAAGGAAGCCAATAAAAAATCCCACTCCTAAAGTTGAAGAGCCAAGCCATCTCAAAACTTCATGTGAAGCCATCATTGATGAGGCCCATCCATCGCTCCCATCTATCATCTATCTTCTATACATTGATTCTCTTCCATCTCCTAGCATCATTGAGTCCCTTCCATCTGAAGTCTCCATCCAATCCCCACCAACATCACCTCCTTGTAGTATTATCCAAAGCATATCTAATGAGCCTCATGAGTTCCCCCCTCTTCCTGCCATCACAACTACAGAATCTTCCATCCTTTCATCCATACCATCTGAAGAGTTCTTCCTTCTTTTAGGCATCATAGCTATAGAATCTCCCATCCTTCCATCCACCCCCTCTAAAGAGTCCATCCATACATCCTCCATCACTCTATCCACACAAATCTTACCATGTCAAGATCTTGTCCAAAAGCATGTTGAAATACTTGTAGAAGAAAATCAAGATCCAATCCCTTCACTTTCCCCATCACATGTTCTATCGCTTCCATCACCCCCAATCCAAAATCCTACAATCCCAATTCTTCCAATCCAAGATCCTACAATCCCTATTCCTCCATCTCAAGATCTGTTACTATCTCCCAATCCCAGTCAAAATCCCACCATCCTATCCTCTCCTCTTGAGGATCTTCCAAACCAAAATATCCCACTACCATCATTCTATCCTCTTGGATCACTTACATTTGTCAAAGGTGGTCCACTTGAAGAAAAAGAAATTAGTTTCATATCTTCCATCAGGGAACCATAAACTGGATGTTTATCATATTCCCCAAGTTAGAAATATCCTTGTTTGGATAAAAAGCTCAAGAAATGGAATTATCAAGGCAAAGGCCTAGGCTCTCATGAACAAGAAAATCTGGAGCCCATTGAAGATAAGAAAAATCCAAAGTCATGTGGAATTGGTCACACATCAGAAGAAGGCACTTCCTCCAGAAATGTTGGTACAGCTAAAGCTAAATTCAAGCATCCATCCAAAAACACCATCACATCTCCCCATCATTCCTCCAAAGCATACAATGTTATTCCTCCTCCTCCATCATTATAGCCTAGGACAACCTATCACATTCCTCCTTCATCCTCCAAATCCATTTTGGGTCCCTATGTCCCAAAATCTTCCAACACATATCCTCTACATACCAAATCCATTTTGGGACCTTACATCCCAAAATATCATCCCCCATCTTATCCTACTCAGTCTTTCATCCAAAATCCAAGCATCCCTAGTCAAGATCAACAAAGGCACATGTCCATATCTCCTATCTACCACACTCCATCCATCTCCCCATTCATATTTATTCCATCCCACACACCTCCTCATATTCATTCCAATGCTCCTTGCAATTTGGATGCCATATCAAATATGCACAAAGGGAAATATCCACAAAAATCCAAAGATTACCATGTCCAGTCTAAATGACATGCTCAAGAAAAGCAAAATCCAATCAAGCAATCTAATGCATTCCTATGGCCACAAAGGCCCAAAAAAGCACAAAAAAATTCCACTACATGGATGCAAAGGCCTAGCAAAGAAAAAGCAAAATACGATGCATACCAATGGCCACAAAGGCCCACCAAAGCTAAAGCAAAAATGATGTGGATCCCAAAGAAAAAAGATGTAATGCATCTAAAAGAAACATCCATAAGGCATCCAAAGTTGCTAATCCCCCAGCTACTTAGTCTTCTCCTCCATCTCCTAAATCTATTTTGGGTCCCAAAGATTCAAAATTTCCTAGTGTAAATCCTCCATCCTATCTACCTCTATCTTTTGAAACCCATCCACTTCATCCATCTTCCTCGCAACATGTGCCAATGTTGGTCCTAATGACATCCCCCTATCATGATCACTTTCCATCCTTCCATCCAAACACTTTCTACCACCATGTTTCCCACCTACCCCATCCAATCCATGCCTTTTCATAATTCCTCCATCCTAATAAAGGTGTACCAACATCTGAGCACATCAAAAAAATCAGTGAAGAAAGTTAGCGACAAATCACAGAAATCAGCAGGTCAACAAAATCAAAAAGTCAGCAACAAATCAGAAAACCAATCAGAATATCAGTGAAAGATCAGCACAAAGTTAGCAAAAAATCAGAAAATCCATAAAAATTAGAAAAAATCAAGAGAAAAGTATCAAAAAAGAAAAGAAAAAGAAAAGAGAAAAACATTTGTCCTTTGGTGAAAACTTGGCAATTCAAGTGCCTTGGACAAGTACCATGATGAAAACCTGGCAAATAGGGATCATGCATAGGCTTCCCCCCAATTCCTTTCTACAATTGGGGGCCATTCCCTTCTTCCATCTTTATCTAGCATCTCCTCCATCCCATTTGTCTCTCGCTTCCTTCATCCTCCTTTTGGATCTTGATGACAAAACAAAGACTACCAGGTATATATACTTTTGGGCACCTTCTTGGCATCCATCACACCTTTTAGCTACATATCCTCTATCCAATCTATTCATCCTAGCTTCCAACTACCTTCCTCATCCTCTTGTTGGCATATCTTCTATCAAATCATACCCCATCCTACTGCCTCTAAATGAATGAACTATCTTAAGAAGGGGGCATCTTATTCCTTGGTAACATATTCCTTGGAGACTATCTTTCATCCAAAATCTTCCATCTTCCAATCCTCAACCAAATCCGCCATCCAATCTCTCCAAATCTTCCTCTATCCAATCCTCAAGCATTCTTCCATCCAAATCCAAATCTCCTAGCAGTTCCATCATCCTCATCCTAAGCATTTTCTCCATCTTTCCATCACCTAGTATCTTCCCTTGTCATTGGTATCTAGCTATAGGCTAACCTCATTGCAATCCAATGCCATTCATCCCTATCCAAACATTCCTAGTAGTCTTCTAGCAATCTTCCAATCCTCTCCACATCCTCTAGCTATCCCACATCCAAGATCAAGCCAATCGATCAAATCACATCCTTAGTCTTATAGCAACCCTTGATCTCAATCCAATCATCATCATTGGGATATGTCCTTCCCAAATCTATGTCATTTCTAGACACATCATCTGTCAATCTATCTTGGTTTTCCAGCCCAACTAGGGCATCATCTTGCATATCTTTAGAGCTTCAACTTCATCCCTAGGTTCTTTGTACATCCTAATCTTGAGCTTCTATACATATCTATTGTAAATATCCTCACGTCTTGTTGCACATATTCCTTTTCATTCCTACAGCAGCATTTGATCAGAAATCTTGTCCTACCCAGCCTTGTACTTCAGTAACATCAATTGTCAACTATCCTTGATCATTGTGACTATCTTTGAACCACATCATTTTCCAGCAAACAAAAACACTCATTCTCTCATCAATTAATGGGTCCTTGAGGATGTATCCTTCCTCCTATTAGACCTAATCTTCCACCAATCACACCAGGTCCATGTCGATGTATCCTTCCACATGTTCAGACCAATTTTCCCACCATCAATCAAATCAATCAAATCAAATCTCTCTCCTTCGCAAAGGATGTCTTTTTGGAGTTCTCATTTTGGTCTTGGATTTTGTCCTTTGGATCTTGTTAATCTTTTACGGCTTCTCATTGTTCTCTACTCAAAGTCACCATGATCCTTTATATCATGGTGCACTGTGACTATGGACAATCTGGGGCAAGGTCTTTTGATCTTTTGATTCTACCTATGAGTCAGTTGGATGTGACCCTTGCATGGTTCACATGTGATCTTCTCGGTTCCATGGTGCACTTGGGAAATGTCATTTGCTTGTGGTTTTTCCTGCATCATTTCCACCATGATTCCTCTTGGGTTCATGCGTGATGCTAGGTAAAACCTATGTGTCTTTTTTGCATCAGTCCTCTGCAATGCTAGTCACAAGGCCTCACAATCCTAGTATCCTTGGTAGGTCTCTAGCATTGCTATATCAAACTAGGTTGTGCTCTCCATATTTGCACTTCGAGTTTCCCCAAATCCCCTGCATCTTGCATCATATAGATTCATCTTGCATCTCTCATGTAGCTACATCTTGCATTTTGCATTCCATCTCATCTTGCATTCACCCATCTTTTCTCTTGGAAGCTTGGTTATTTATCTCCCCTTCTTCCTCCATCCTTCCTTCTCTGTTTCCTTTCGAGAACATTCCACAACGTTTACTCCTTATGTTATTTTTTCAAGGGGGCACAACCCCTTATTACTCTAAATTTTAGCCTTGGGCATCTTATTTTCTTGTCTTTGACGCCATGCCACTTGTGGCATCGCATCAAAGAGGGGAAAAATGTAGACACCTAAAAAAATCCTTTAGAAAATAAAATATTTTTATTTTTTTAAAAAAAACCCTGATGATATCATCATTAATTAATTATTTTATTTATTTATTTATTTATTTATTTTGATGTCATTAAATCCCTTTATCTTAATTAAAAATATTTAATTAAGGAATCCCTCCCCAAAATGTTTAAATCTTATTTAAACATTATCTCCCTATTTATTATTTATTTAATTAATAAATTAACCAAAAATCCAAAAAATAAATAATTAATTTATTTTTTGCCAAAACCTTGCCAATTTCCTAAAGACCACTAACCTCTTCTAGAATCTTATAATCCTTCTTTAATTTTTATTAAAGGCTAATCCCATCATTTCCTAACCCTAATCCCAACTCAAGATATTTAATTAAGATTAAATATTAATCCTCAATTCCTAATTTACCCTAGGAAAACTCTAGACTCTTCTAGAACTTTCCTAATCCTTCCCTAGACCCATTTAGGGGAAATTACCTACTTTTCCTAAGCTAATCTAAGTCTCCTTTGACTCCTAGTAAAACCCTACCCCTAATGATCATCAAACTTATTAAAGCCTTTGGGATAAATAAAACTTTATTTATTTCCTAAATTCCATATTTATCCCTAGAAAGCCTAGACTTTTCTAGAAAGTCTTTATCCTCATCCAAAGCCTAGACTCTTCTAGAAAGTCTTAATCCTTATCCCCTTGACTCAACCCCTAACCTTACCCCAAACTCTAACCTATCCTCTTAACCCAAACCTTTCCAAAAGCCTATAAATACTCTCATTTCTAAGAGCAAATCCATCCACTTTTATTTTCAAGTAATAGTAATCTTATAATGCCATTTTTATGTTAGATCATAGCTTAAAATCAACTAATTGTTTTATTTCTTTATTTTTTTCAAGATTTTTAGCACATCATAGCTTAGCAATAAATGGATTAACATAGTTTCTTTCTTTATTTAGAATAGCATATAGCATCAAATCTCCATTAAAGCATTATTTTGAGTTCTTGAAGCCTTAGGGGAAATTTTGGGTGTTCTACCCAATATTGTGCCACTTTTTTGGGGTTTTCATGAGTCTCAAATTATCTAAGAATGCATTAGAGTATGGTCCAAGTGCTTAGAGAGAAAACCCACATCCCCTTAAGTAAGAGCAAATCAAACAGTGCTTAGGTGCACCTGTTTTAGCTCAATCTAAGTGGCTTAGCTTAGAGTTTCTTTGTTTTGGATTGATTTCATGTTAGATTAAAATTTTAATGTTTGATTGATTTGATTCTTTCAAAATAGATATAGGATCCTCAAAAGCCTTGCTGACAGATATTATGAGATGTTTTCTATTTTTCAATGTATGGATGCAAATTGTTTTATGATCATATGGATATGGATGATTGTATGTTTTTTTATTTTCAAATGTATGCAATTCTATCTGTAACTACATGTATGCAAATGATGTATGAGTTATGATTCTTTTTGTTTTCTGGATAATGACTAATGATTAATGATATGCATGTATGCAAAAGATAATCTCATTTTCATTGATTTGGTCTAAAATCATGATGTATGAATTGAATCCTCCCATTTCATTTTTCCTCTTGCAATTTAAGCTAAGAAAAGAAAAATATATATATACAATGCACTTAATCTAACATGTATGCAACTAACTATCATTATTCAAGATTTAGAGCTTATTTCATCATTGAGCATTTTTGGATCCCATTTTTTAGTACAATCATTACTAGTTCAACTATGATGATATGAATACTTTGGCTTTTTCCTTGCTTTCCCATTGGTCTCTTTGGTATGACTATCATTGATTGAAGCTAATCATGAGAGTGTGAATACTAATTTTGTTAGATTCTATGTTGCAAGTGGATGTTGGTATTATGATATTGAAGATCAAAATAGCCAAGGTATCCATTTGCATAAACAAGCAAAAATATCCATTTTATCCTATGTACAAGTCCTCGATGATTCTTTGATGATCACATCCTTAGACAAATAATACATTATTTAAAACTTTGATTTTAAGACAGTCATTCAGAAATCAAGAAAATATCATCCTTTCATCATAGCTTGTCTAGTCTAAAACTTTCATCGATTCGCTAGAAAGGAATGATTTCATCAATTGAATCAACACTTTAGAAAAATAATTTTGCCATATTTTTCAAATCCATAGTTCAAGTGTAGTTCCATCCGTTTCAAATTTGTAATCCTGATAAAGGGTAAGGTCATTTAAGTTCTTGGATCAAATTTTCATTTTAGGCTCAGATTGGATTGAGATGTAGATATGATTAAGTGTTCTTCTTTTGAGTGTGATGAATTGATTCTCTGATTGAATAAAGCTTGTTCATGAATCCTTTCTCCTTGAGAGTAGATTGCCCCTAGTTTGATATTGATTTTGTTTATGGGACTTAAGACAATTTTTTGATTAGGTGACCAACATCTTAAGGTACTTGCAAATGCAACTGTGGGGTTTTATTATGCAATATATACAAATGTTGGTGAATGCAATATTAACAAGGTGACCTTCTAAGTATGCAACTAACTTGGACTTTCAATGGTGCCTATTTACTAGGTTTTCACTGATTGAATGGATCAAGCTCTTTTTTTGTTTTTAAAGCTTTTTCTCTTTTTTTTCTACCAAGGTTCCTATTTGCTAGGTTTTCACCAAGGCACTTTTCTTCTTTTTCAATTTGTTTGTATTTTTGTATTTTTATTTTTTTTTCATATTATCAAGGCACCTATTTGCTAGGTTTTCACCAAGACAACCTCTTTTTTTAGGATCATATTTGAATGTTTTTACTTTCTTCATGCTCAATTTTCCACTATTTTTGATCTTTTGTGCTTTTCAAATGTTTTTGGTATTTTTTAGCTTTTCCAATGTTTTTGGTATTTTCAAGATCTCTTTTGAATTATGTACAATAAATATAATGCTCTCCATCTAATACTCTTTATACTCTTTTTTCTACCTTAGGTATAGAACCTCTTGAGATGTATGTTGTTTATGGGTTCTTGTAACTCTTCACCATCACAATATGATAACTTATATGGGTCGGTCCCAAAATTTTCAACAATGAGAAATGGTCCTAGCTAGTTTTCTTGCCACTTTCCTTTTTTCTATCTTTCTACTTGGTTCTTGGGATTTTCACGCAACACCAAGTCACCTATTTGGAATGTCCTTGGCTTGATGTGTTTATTGTAAGATCTTGACATTCTATTCCGGTATACCTTTAAGTGATCAAAGGCTTCTTTTTATTTTCCATCCAAGAGTTCTAGTTCTTGTAACCTAGCCACCCTATAGTCTTCCTCATTTATCAATCCATGCATAGATATCCTCAAGGATGGAAGCTCTACCTCCAAAGGAAAAACTAATTCTATTCCAAAGACTAAGGAGAATGGTGTAGCCCCTATTGGCATCCTTATGCTTGTCCTATAAGCTCACAAGGTCAGGTTTATCTTGATATGCCAATCTCTACTAGAATTATCCACTGTTCTCTTCAAGATTTTCAATATGTTTTTGTTTTTTGCTTCGACTTGTCCATTACCTTGAGGGTAATAGATTGAAGATGAATGATGTATCATATGAAATTTGGTGCACAATTTTGTTATGTCTTTGTTCTTAAAATTTCTTATGTTATCCATTATAATGGCATGAGGTATGCCATATCTACAAATTATATGATTTAGGATAAACAAGGATATCTATTTGCCTGTCGAAGTCAATAGGGGTACAACTTCCACCTATATGCACCATTGAAAACCTAGTAAATAGGCACCATTGAAAGTCCAAGTTAGTTAATAAATTCCAGTTGATTAAGTCTTTTACCTCTTAATCTCAATCATCCATTGATTCTGATTCTCTATAAATGAAGAGCTCTCTTCTTCATTTTGCATACACTTGAATTTTATGCTATTGTTATGCTATAGGTTTTCTAAGTCATCTTGAAGCTTTTGTAGACATTCTTGCATCAATTTTTAAAGATTTGGAGCATCATTGGCATTCATCTTGCATCTACATCACATCTTAGCTTGCATCATAGTTGCATCATCATGGTATCATTTCCTTTCATGTTTTAGATTAATCTCACATAGTTTAATTAGAGGGTTTGTCACTCTTTCATTTCCATTTTCATAGCCTAATTTTCATACTTGCATGCTCATCTTAGATTAATCTTACATTGCATTGCATATATTTGGATTTCATGAAAGATATTGGCATTGTTGCCCTTGTCTTTGATTTGGAATCTCTCATTGTGTGGTTGACTAGCAAGGTCATGAGTTTATAGCTCTAGCTGAGAGTAATTTTACAAATCTTGCAACTCCATGCATAGAGAGCTATGGATCAATTTGTGAGGGCTCATTCTTGAGTTTTCCTACATGTAAGGATTCATAGAAGTGTGGTCACATTTTCACCATACACCACCCACTTAGTAAAGTATTATGTGGCCATTATGATGAATTTATGCCCATTCGAAGATGGTGGATGAATAATTCCTATTAGATCTAGACCCCACTGATAGAATGGCCAAGGTGTGGTCATTGGATGAAGTTCTTGCATCGGCGCATGTATCAAATTTCCATGGAATTGACACTTGTTACAAGTTTTTGCAAAGTTATAGGAATCTTTTATGGATGGTAGGCCAAAAATATCCTATCCTAAGAAGTTTCTTAGCTAAAGATAATCTGTTTGAGTGTGATCCAAAAATTCCTTCATGAATTTCTCATAAGGCTAAGTTTGATTCTTCCTCTTCTAAACACCTAAGGAGCATTCCGTCAAGACTTTTCCTATATAATGTTTAAGCAATTATAGTGTATTTGGCAGCTTGTCTAATGAAACTTTTCTTTTGGTTTCTAGTTTGATTGATAGGAAGTGTTTGGTCTTTCAAATAGGTGTTAATGAGTCCATACCAAGGTGAGTCAGTTGTAGTAAGTAGGAAAATGGTGTAAAGATGGGTTGAGTTATACACGGGTTGAATTGCTTCTTCTACCATGAACTCGTATCTATCACTCTGATCTAGCATTTGCAAAAGTGATTGCTGAGGTTGCCATGGCATCTGCTCCCTTGTTCTTTTCTCTCAGCACTTGTTCAAATGTGATGATTATGAAATAATTCTTGAGATTATCCACCATGTTTTGTAAGGTACCAATTTGTCATCTTAGTCCTGATATTCTTCATTTACTTGATTTATGACTAACTGTTGAATCTCCATATACCTTTAATTCTATCACTTTCCACTCTAATGCCAACTTGATTCCAATAACCAAGGCTTCATATCTACTATATTGTTTGTACATGGAAATAGAAATTTGTATCACTTATGGATAGTGGAGCCTTGAGGCATGATTAGAAGTATGCCCGCTCCTGACCCATGGTGAGTGTAGAAACCATCAAAATAGAGCTGCCATGTTTTTGCCTCAACATTCACAATTTTATGCATCTAGGAATTCAACTTGTATAGGATGATCATCATTAAGTGGTGCCTCTGCTAACTAGTCTACAATGACTTTTCCTTGAATTTCTTTTCTATCAACATATTCTATATCAAATTTTCTTAGGATCATCACCCACTTTGCTAATCTTCCATTTAATGTTGTTTTGCTTAATAGATACTTCAAAGGGTCAATTTTAGAAATGAGCCTTATCTTGTGGGCTATCATATAATGGCATAACTTTTGGGAAGCAAAAACTATAGCCAAACATGCCCTTTCCATAAAGGTATAGTTCAACTCATATTTGACTAATGTTCTACTAATTTAGTAGATTTACTTACTCTTTTCCATTCCATCCTCTTGTGCTAGGAGCGCCCCCAATGAATTCTCTGTTGCTAAAATGTACAAGATTAAGGGCTTGCCTCTAATAGGTGGCATCAATATTGGTGGATTCATAAGGTATTTCTTTAGTAGATTGAAAGCCTCTTCACCACTTTTCATCCCACTTCAAGATTGTATCTTTATGCAAGAGTTGGGTGAAATTATGGCATTTTTCTACCAATTGAGAGATGAATCTCCTAATGGATTGTATCCTTCCTTGTAAAGATCTCATTGACTAATGGTTTTAGGTGCTTCCATTTCCATTATGGCCTTCACTTTAGTGGGATCAACTTCTATCCCTTTGGTAGATACAATGTAACCTAGAAGTTTACCAGATTGTAACTCCAAAAGAACAACTTCTTAGGGTTAAGCCTCATTTGAACTCCTCTAAACCTTTCAAAAAAATTTGCCAAAATAGGTAGATGTTCTTTTCTTGAATGTAACTTATCTTGTATGTCATCCAGCATAATCTTCCATGAATTTATGCATCATATCATGGAATATTGTGGTCATTGCTCTTTGATAGGTTGCTCTGGCATTTTTCAAGCCAAAAGGCATGACATTCCAACAAAATGGGCCCCATGCACATGTAAAGGAAGTTTTATCTTGGTCTTTAGGTGCTATCTTGATATGATATAGCCACTAAATCCATCCATTAGTGAAAACATGGAGTGTCCCGCTGTTAGGTCTACAATAGCATCAATGCTCAGAAGTGGGAAATTGTCTCTAGGACATGCCAAGTTTAAGTCCCTAAAAATCCATGTAGATTCTGATTGGCTTATCTAGTTTTGATACTAGCACTATGCTAGAGATCCATTTTGCATAATCAATGGCTCTTATAAAACCCTACCTTTAATAGCTTCTCTAATTCACTTGACAAGTAAGGATATATGAGGGTGCATTTTCCTTAGTTTTGCCTTGACCAATTTAGCTCCTTCATTTATATTGAGGTGATACATTATCAAATTTGGGTCTAACCCCAGCATATTATCATAAGACCATGTGAAGTTACTTGATTTTCCTTAAAGAACTTAATGAACTCTATTCTTTCTTCACTGGATAGGGATGATGCTAAGTGGATGCACTTTGGCTCTATTTTTGTTCCATTGTTTATCTTTTATGTTGGCTTGATTAGAATTGGAGACCTTTCTTCATAATGATCTGGTAGAACATCTAAAATCCCTTCTATAGGTGCCTCAGTTGGGTTTTCACCTTTAGAAACATCCTTTATTTCTTTTTTTCTTTCTTTTGGATCTAATGTTGCCCCAAAGTGGTTTTCACACTCGATTCTTTTTCTTTTCTATTTATTTTTTCAATTTTTCTTGGATTAAGAGTTTGGATGCTCCCTTTGATAATTTCTTCTTGATATTCCTTGGTAAAAGAAAGTTCAACCATGTGAAGGTATTGGGATAGTGTGTTGTCGTTCAAGAAAATTAGCAAGGGTATCAGGTTCAATGGTATCCCATTCAATTAGATCTAGCTGAATGAGAATTAAAGGGTCAACACTTGGTTTGTCTTGATTAGGCTTAAAGTGTATATCTCATTGTTGGAGGGTTCATACATTATATCTTGAAGATCTCAGACATGGGCTTCCTCTAAATTCTTTAAGAAGAAGGATCAAAATCCTCTCACTAGACTCCACTATGGTTTTTGTTTGATAAAACTCATGGAGATTAAACCTAGTGTCTATTCTTCCATATTAGGTCTCCATGAAGGAACATATGGCTCACCTACCCATTGATTTATTTCAATTTCTATGCTTAGCACATCATTTGGACTCTCCTGACTAGAACTAGATGCTGTGATTTAGAGTTGATTCACCATTAGTCCTTTATTTTTGGTAGAATAATAGGTATGAATGATATCAATACCCTTGTCTTGGCATGACTCATCTGATAGATTCTCCCATTCCCATTCATTAGAATTCTCATCACTATGATATTCTAATTTTAGTATTTGATCATACACTTTGGGATAGTGTTTTTGTGTATATCCTTCTTCAAGATATCCTAAACCTATTTTCTTCTTGGAATCTTTCCATGTGGATTCTAGGGGTTCAATTAGCCCTTAATTTCTTTGTGCCGAAAGGTCCTTGACCTTTTTACCCCCACCTTTTCATGATTGCAAAACCTTTACCATATTGGTGAGTAGGGATGGTTATATTTTGAATGTGTTTGATGTGAGCACTTGACTCTTCATCTTTGTATGACCAATTAAAAATTTCATTGTCCTCTTCACTCATGTAGGATGATGTACTTGCCCTTACAAAGTTTTCATTATATTTATGAGGTACACTTGTAGGTTTTCCAAAGGACTTTGGTGATAAGCGTAGGGCTATCATGGATAAGGAGTACTCACCCACTCCTTGTTGTTTGATTTTGCATTGCTTATCAAGTATTTCATCATTTTATCCATCTTTTGATAATGGGCTTCTTTAGTATATCTTTGGACATCTTTGGTAGAGTCTTCTTTTGTTTCTGCCATAGTATCATCCTCATTAACCTTCTCTTTTCCTTTAGTCGATGTAGTTTGGTTAATGAGTTTTGGAGTTTCTTAACAACAATTTCTTCATCCATCTTCTCTTTTCCTTTCAGAAAAGGGATGTCTTTAGAACTTTGGCCTTGTTCCATTTGATTGGGTATAGACCCTTCAGTATTGTGTGGAACCAATGAGTCATTTATAGGTTTGACATTATTACAATATTGGAAGGGATTGAGGTCTCCACCTACCTTTATTTCTTGCCCTTGATATGGGAATTTTAGGCATTGATGGTAAGTCAAAGGGATAGCCTACATTTCATTAATCATGGCCTTCCTAAAAAAAATTTATAAGTCATTTTAGGTCCAACACTTGGCATATGGTCTCTTTTTGTATAGGACCAACTCTTATGGGAAAAACTATGACTCCTCTTGACACTCTTTCTTCATCATCAAAGGCTTTTATGGTTATCTTTTTCTTTAGGTCAATAGCCTCCTCAGAAAATCCTAAGGCTTTTACCAAGCTAAGGTTACAAATATTTAGGCCGCACCTCCATCTATAAGGACTCTTTTCACCCTATGCTTGTGGATCAATACTTCTATGTGTAAGGGAAGATTTTGGGGATGATTAAGAGGACATATCATCTTGTTCAGAGAATGATAGCCAATGAGGTGTGATTAAATGCCCCACCATGTTTTGGAACTTGTCTACCTCCAAATTTAGAGGCACATTTGTTTCCAACAAGGCTTTTTCCAAGATATCCTTATGGATTGGTGATAGTTTGAGCAGCTCAAGAATATAAATTTGAGCGGGAGTTCTTTACAATTGGTCAACCAGTTGTATTGTTTTGATTATGATGTGGAAGCTTGGTTTGATATCACCACTTTTGGAGCATTATTAGGTATAAAAATTTTTTATGCTTTCCCCCTAGTGACCACATTTGTTGATGCTTCTCTTGATTTTCCTTTTATTATAACAACATTTACACTTTGATCTTCTTATTGTGTTGTCATAAGTATGGGGTAAAATTCACTTTATCATTACCCTTTTTATGGTTTTGATTTGTATTGGATGACTCCCCCTTTTCATGATTCAAAAAGGGGTTCTTGTAGGCCATATGATCACCATTGTTTTGAGGTCCTTCAATTTGGATGATGTCATTATTAATCAAATATTGCACTAAATGCTTCAATTTCATGTACTCATTGGTTGGATGACCTCTTTTTGATGGTATTCACAATGATGAGATGCATTCCACCAATGAGGTTTGACTTTGGGTTCATAATTTGATATGTTGGGTAGTGTGATAACTTGATTAGCCAACAAGGCTCTTAGTAACATTCTCCAAGTTCACCCAAGGGAGTGAATTTTGTTTTATTATAGCTGGAGTTTGATTTTGACTTATCCCAAGTCTTATTGTTGGAAGTGTTAGAATTGTTGCTGTTATAATTATTGGGATTATATGGAGCTTTATTTGCTTGGGTAACATTGTTTGAATAATTCACTCCATATGGTAGAATAAAAGGGGTAGACTTCAAGTTGTGTGACTCCACAACCCCATCATTCACAAGATTTTTATTGTTACTTTTGTTCCATGATTTCAATTTATCATTGTGATTGTTGGAACTTAATTAAAATATTTAGGAACATAATTATTGTTATTGCTACTATTATTGTTGTTGTTGGATTTATTTTCTTTAAATAATTTAATCTCACCTCTTTTGACCAAGACATCTTCAATCTTAACTCCATTTTCAATAAGTTTTTCAAATGTTGGAGGACATTGAAGTTGTAATCGATAGTTCATTTCAGTGGTCAAGTTATTGGTGAAGATCTCCATCTTCTCTTTCTTTAGGAACTTCATGGGTACCTTGTGAAAATGGTCCTCCACATTTTTAGGAATCCTAAAAAGGATTCCCCATCCTTTTTATTTGGTATCACATAACTTGAGCATAGTGATCTCATGCTCAATGTTGTAAGAGTCATGGGTTATGAACTTGGAGGCTAACTCCTCAAAAGAATTTAGTCCAGGAGTTAGTTTTGAAAACCACTCCATTACTGGACTTCTAAGCTTCTAGGAAAGAGTCTCATTAGATAAGTGTCATTGTGCATGAACTCTATGCTTAGGGTGCAAAATTCCCTTAAATGATCTTGTGGGTCTATTTTACCCATGTATTTATTGTATTTGGGAAAGATAGTATTAAAAGGAAAAGATACCATTGCTAAGCTTTTGTCAAAAGGAAAAGGACACAAAGCTTCCATGGAAAAGGCCTTAGGTTCAGTTGCCTTCTTCATGGTATCTATTTGTTCTTGAAAGGCCTTAATCTACCTAGTCATGACATTCATAGGATCATCTTGGTGTTGGTCTTTCCTAAGTTGGTCAATATCAAAATCATAGGCAAGCTTTACCCCTGCTAAGCTAAGGAAGAAGTTCTCCCTATTTTTGTCTATTAATTTTTCCATCACTTCTAGGAAATCATCATCTTGGGCAGCTTTCTCAACCCTTTCCTCAAGTGTCTCTCCTAGGGTTATAGTTGCATGGTTGATGTTGTGATGAGCTGAACTCATATCACCCTTCTTTTCAAGTCTTGGTTAAAATAGGTTCATAAACTTTATTTTTGATTAGGATCTTTGAACTCACTTTGGTACTCCACTTCTTTGCCTTGGGTTTGCAAAGATAGTGCTATCACCTAGTAATGATCACCTATATGTTCATGACTATGTGGAAACTTGCATCCAACAAGGGTTCATTTTTGGAATTTATCCTTGATATGAGAGTTGTTGATTTTATTATTGAGGAGATTTAAAAAATATAAGATGCTTTTTCAATGGATATCTCACATTTGTTTATGTATATCAAACACAACACCACACATTCACTTGTCTCTTTTACCCACTTAAACACAAAATGTTTGATTTGTAGAATGTTGTCATGGGTTTTTCATAAAAAAACACTTCAAGCACCTACCTAGCACAAGATTTGGTTCATAAACATGGCTCTAGAAGGTGGTCTTTGCTACTTTATCAAGGTTTTAGTATATATTCCATTCAAATTGTTGGACTACAATTGATTTGGAATCTGATTGAAGAATTTGTGATTAAAGATCACTGAGAAGTTGTTGATTAGATATGTAACATGATTAAATCAGTATTATCTTTTCATTGATGTCAACTAGTTTGACATCACTTATCTTGTAAGTTACTATACTGAGACATCTAAAGAAAGGTGAAAAGAGATGAAGAACAGAGAAATATACATGAGGAAAGATGTAAATGACAGATGAGGATAAGGAACACATTGAGTAACTTGATGATGAGTCTATGACTTGATGATATTGACTTTATTATGTTAAATTCATCTTTGATGAAGTATAGAGCTGAAAGACACAAAGTAGTGTTGTCAATAAATGAAGCATTTCTAGTATACACCGACAGAGTGTAGTGTATACCGATCACAATATTAATCAAGCAATGTTCACTGACACATTTCTTTGTTAACTGAGTGGAATAGAATGACTTAAATGATTAGTTTAGCCGATAAGATTGATGAGTTGGAAAGAGTATAAGCATCGAGGTAACAGATAAAGTTTGTTACACAAATCAATGACTAACAAAATTTAGGGAAGATATAACATAGAAGATTGAAACATGTTATTGACACAAGTACCAAGAATGTTTGAAGTGGAAAAATCTATGAATGTGGTTAAGCCCAAAATTTGATGGTGGAGAAGAAAATGATTTACTCATTATATAAGAGAACATAATTTCTTTAGTAAAATGCTGGAAGAAGTAGAAGCTATAGGAATATCACATGAACAAGGTTTTTCATGCATTCTGATCATACTGGTTAGTAAGAACTGAGCTGCATAACAATTACTAAGCTATAGAGAGCAATTATCGACATATAGTAAGTTGATATAGTATTGAATCTAAAGTGAAATATTGATTTGTAATCTGCAATTGAAGTTGTATTAAGGTAGGTCATTTACTATTACATATTTAATCATTGTATATAGTCAAAATCTCTTAACCAAGTGGACTCTAAAATCTTATGATGTATCATTCATAGAATGAACATTGTTATCCTATCAACCCCATCGTGAATGTTGGGTTGGATGATAACTTCTAGTCTAAAATCCTTTAATAAGGTCACACCTAACAGTGTGTTTGTAAACCTTTAACAGGGTTGGGTCTTAACTAACTTCACTTCAGAAAAGTGAAACAATTTTGGGTTGTCGGTCCCAGGTGGTTTTTCCCTTTACAAGGTTTCCATGTCAAATCTCTTGTGTTATGTGTTGATTGTGATATTTGTTTGTTATTGTCCACGCCCCGCAAGGGAACCAGGGAAAAGCACAAAGGTTTACTTTGTAAAAGAAAAACCTAAGTAGAGTTTTATGAAAATTTTGAACTTTTAAGAATTACAAATAAACAAAACTTATTCTAACTTCTTTCCAAGGTTCCCTTAATTTTATTTGTATGGTTTATTTAAGGCTGATAAATAATTCTTTTTTTTTTTAGCCACCTTTACTACCCATATAAATTCCATCTAATATTCCTTATTAGAAAAAAACACCTAAACACATTCACTTTTAATTTCCATTTAAAAATTTTAGAGATCAATTACTATAATCAAACCTTCATCCATCAAACTTAAATATTGCATAATACAACAATTGATGCTCTACATTTTACATAACTTGAAATATTACATAATTACATCTTTTCAACATACATTTGTATATGAAAATAAACATCCCATATAACCCTTTTCCTATATC
>BSBK01001533.1:600000-775217 GCA_027943335.1 Chamaecyparis obtusa
TAATTGTATAGTTTTGAATTAAATCAAATTCAACTCATTCAAGGGGTACATGGCTAAATAAATGGATTAAAATCAATTAATAAATCCTAATTTCTCTCAACAACCAAAAGGGGAGGAAAATCAATCAACTAATAGGATTTAAGGAAATGCATTCACATGTATCAAGCCAAATTCAATCTCAATCACTCAAAGTGAAAGAGCATCTTGTCCATTCATCTTGTCTACTTGTCCCAAGCTTTGAGGACACAATATTTAAATTGTCTTCAAAGGATGGAACCAAAGACTCAAATCAAGCTTAATCATGATCAACACAACTACACCCCCTACCCTTGCATAAATCTATAAAAGGAAGACCAAAATCAATCATAATTCATAACCACACATCTAAGAATTGCATCTAACCTCTTGAGAATTTAAGCTAGGAAGGCAATTTAGGAGCAATTTAGCATTTCAATTTGAATTAATTGTTAGCATTTGCTTTATCATTATCATTTCTCATTCTAGGACTATCATTAATGGTAGCTTGCTGAGAGCTTCACATTAACACTCTTAGATAGAGAGCCATAGGATGCTTAATTGTGCTTTATTTGATAAATAAAGTAATAATTGTAGTTTATTTAGTTTCTATTTCTTTTATTGTTCAATACTAATTCTATGAAGGTACATTTCCTTGTACACAAAATGGTGCCTACTGTGGGGTAGTATGCTTCAATTTTCTAAATTCTCAAAATTTTCTTTTTTGTCAATTTTTTTGCATGTTTAACTCTCAGGTTTTGTAGAAAATGACACTTTTGACAGCTCAAGTGGCACTTCCGAATAGTTAAACAACACTTCTGAGCACTATTTTAGTGCTTCCACGATAAATTTGTGCATCTTTTCACCGATTAGCAGCGCTTTGGAATCCTTCTGATCTCTGTCAAAATTTCTTACAGTGCCTTTTCCCTGACTACTGAGCGCATTTGCACATTTATCAAGTGCTTTTACTTACTTTTTACCACCTTTGCTTAGTTCTACAGTGCTTTTACTCTCTATTGTTGCACTTTGAAAGTTTTAACAACGCTTCTAAGTAGATTAACAACACTTTTAAATAGTTAAGTAGCGCTCTTAAGCATTACGGCAGCGCTTTTGAGTAAACTACAAATTTTCATAATCTGACTGTGGTAAAATGATTTTTGTGTCTCTGCAGGATGTCTGATCACAGAAAAATAAAAAATCCAAAGAGAAAATTTAATTAAGAAGGCAAGGCTTTAGCAAGGAAAATCAAGAAGGAGAACATTGCACATATCAAGCTAGTCCTTGAGGATTCACAGCAAGAAAATTAGGTTTATGATAATTATCTCAAAGTTGTAGAAGCATACAAAACTAAATTTGTGTCACTAAATTGGATTTTCTCACCTTAAATCGAGTTTTTCTTAAAATTTGAAAATAAGGCTTTAGATTCAATTCAACCCTTGCTTCTTCAATTTTATCTTGGTTTCCTTCACTTTGGCTGGTTTTGTTGACTAACTTGTTGGGGGAAAAGCACATTGGAAAGGAGCAATTTCTAAGGTAAGCATCAAAACATGAAAATAATTCAAAAATGCCCCTAGCCTTTTTGCTAGCTACAAGGAAAGGTAAGCCTCAAACTAGTGAATTTTTCCCTTAAATTGTGGCATTTGGTGCTTTTAAGAATCTAGTAATTAAAAAAAAATAGCCTATCTTTGTTTGAAAAGTTTGACATTAGGCCTATGCTCTTCACTTCTTTTATTGAATCAAAATGCCAAAAGTGTTAAAATTTTTAATTAAGAAGGAAGGTTGAGAAAATCAAGCACATAAAATCAAAAGCCCCTTGTTTGTAGAAGAGAGTAGCAATACTCAATTCTCTCTAGTTAGTGGGTTAGTAATTGAACCTTGTTTATTTTGTTTGGGAAATTAAGAAAGAGTTTGGAATATGCTCTTCACCTTTTGGTGAATCAAATTCCCAAAAACTAGTTCTTAACTCCATTTCCTTGCTTTCCATGAACATGCTAGAACTTTAGTAGGCTCGCCTCCCGAGATTTTACTTAAAAGGGCTGGTGAGAGGGACAACCCAAAGTGGGATACACTTTCTTTTGCTGTGAGAATCCAACCCACTATAAAAAAAAACACATACATCCTTAATGGGGTGTGTGACAAAAGGATACTAAATTTTTGAACTTCCTCGAGTAGTCCTCACGGATTGCACAAAACTCCAATATACCGGTGGTGGGAAGCCTCTTAATATACTTGGAGGATAAAATTTTAGGATCCATTTTGAACGGAATACATATTAAATCCTTGATAAATAAAAAAAGACTACCTTTTTAGAGCCATGTTTACAAACCAATCTTGAGATAGGTAGATTGCTTGAAGTATCTTTTTGTGCAAAACCCATGATAACGTACTTTCAAAATCAAACACTTATTGTGTAGAGGGTAAAAAGAAAAAAGTGTATGCATGATTTTTGTGTTTTAAATACATAAAATGAGTGAAAGAGATATGCATTGGAAGTTCATCTTACATTTTTAATCTCTTCAATTAAAATCAACAATCTTCAAATCAAGAATCATTTCAAATCTAAACCTTGTTGGATGTCGGTTTCCACACGATCCCATAAGTTCAAAGTGTCTTTACAAGGAGATAGCACTTGCGTAGCTAGAGAAGTTCTGGAATTTGAATACCAGAGTATCTTCAAAGATCAAAATCAAGGGGATATTCTCTCAAACCTTTTTGAAGAAAGATTAACAATATGGATCAAAATTTTGCATTTTATGATCATCAACATGGAGGGAATTTTGATAACACTAATAATGCCAACCAAGCTCCTAAGGCAACACTTGAAGAAAAATTTGAGAGAGCAGCCCAAGACCATGAATTCCTAGAAGTTATGGAGAAATTGATAGATAGGGATAAGGAGAAGGTTTTCCTAAACCTAACCCAAGCAGGAGTAAAGCTTCCCTATGACTATGATATGGAGAAACTTAAAAAGGATCAAGAAGTAGATAACCCCATGAATGCTATGACTAGACAATTGAAAACATTCCAAGAGAAAATTGATTGCATGAAAAAGGTGGCCGAACCTACACCCTTTTTTATTGAAGCTTTGTGTCCTTTCCCATTCAACAAAAGCTTAGTTATGGCACCCTTTCCTTTCAATACCTTTTTTCCTAAATATGATAAGTATATGGGTAAAACAGACCCACGGGATCATTTAAGGGAGTTTTGTGCTTTAAGCATTGAGTTCATGCACAATGATATGTACCTAATGAGACTCTTTCCTAGGAGCTTGGGAGGTCCCACCATGGAGTGGTTCTCAAAGTTACCCCAAGGAATAAAGACTTTTGAGGAGTTAGCCTCCAAGTTTGTAACTCGCTATTCCTATAATATCGAGCATGAAATCACGATGCTCAAATTGTGTGATACCAAACAGAAAGATGGAGAATCCTTCTTAGGATTCCTACAAAGATGGAGGACCATTTTTGCAAGGTATCCATGAAGTATCCCTGAGAAAGAGAAGATGGAAATCTTTACAAACAATTTGACCATGGAAATGAATTATCAATTACAACTCCAATGTCCCCCAACATTTGAAAAACTTATTGAAAAAGGGATCAAGATTGAAGACGTATTGGTAAAAAGAGGAGAGATAAAATTATTTAAAGACAATAAATCCAATACCAACAACAACAATAACAACTATGTATCTAAATATGTTAACAACCAAGGGGCCAAAAATCACAATGAGAAACCAAAGTTATGGTTAAAAAATAATAACAAAAATCTTGTGAACGATGGAGTTGTGGAAGCTCATAACTTGAAGGTGACCCCTTTTAACTTATCAAGTGGAGCTAATTCTTCAAATAATGTAAATCAAACAAATAAAGATCCCTTTAATTCCAATAATTCCAATAACAATTCCAACAATTCCAACAACAATGCTAATAATCCTTATAATAATGCTAATGGGAATAAGCCCAAACCCTTTTTCTCCACTTATAATAAGAGAAAATTCACCTTTTTAGGTGAACCCTTGGAGAATGCATTAAGGACCTTGGTTGCTAACAAAATCATCACATTACCTGATTTAAGAGATTTTAAACCTCAAATTAAACCTAATTGGTGGAATGACATCATTGTGAGTATCATTGAAATAGAGGCCATAAAACCAATGAATGCATGAGGTTGAAACACTTAGTGCAAGATTTAATAGATGATGGAACTATAAAAATTGAAGGACCTCAAAACAATGAGGATCATACGGCCTTCAAGAACACCTTTTTGAACCATGAAAAGGGTGAATCATCTAATGCCAACCAAAATCAGAAATGAGGTAATGAGAAAGTGAACTTTTCTCATACCTACAACAATACGATCAATACTTTAAGTGAAGAAGACAACACCATAAATGTTATCATGGTAAAGGAGAAATTAAGAGAAGCATCATCAAATGTTGTCACTAGGGGGCAAGCAACGAAAATCATTCTACCTACGAATGCTCCTAAAATTGTTCTATCAAACCAAGCTTCAACTTCATCATCAAAACAATACAACTTGGTTGATCAATTACAAAGGACTCCCACTCAAATCTCTATTCTTGAGTTTCTCAAATTATCACCAACTGATAAGGATATCTTGGAGAAAGCCTTATTGGAGACCAATGTGCATGTAAATTTTGAGATAGACAAGTTTTAAAATATGGTGGGACACCTCATTGCACCCCATTGCTTATCATTTTCAAAGAAAGATGACATGTCACTTAATCATCCTTAAAACTTGCCTTTGCACATAGAAGTCTTGATTCATAAGCATAGGGTGAAAAGAGTCCTTATAGATGGAGGAGCCAGCTTAAACATTTGTACCCTTAGCCTAGTGAAAGCCTTAGGATTTTGTGAGGAGGATATTGACCCTAAGAAAAAGATAACTATTAAAGCCTACGATGATGAAGAAAGAGCTTCAAAAGGAGTCATAGTACTTCCCATAAGAATTGGTCCTATGCAAAAGGAGACAATTTTTCAAGTGACCTACAATATCTTGTGAGGAAGGCCGTGGATCCATGAAATGCAGGCCGTTCCTTCTACTTATCACCAATGTTTAAAGTTTCGTTATCTAGAGCAGGAAATAATGGTAAGTGGGGACTCAAACCCCTTCCAATATTGTAACAACATCAAACCTATAAATGATTCTCTAGTCCCACACAATGCAATAGGGTCTATACCTAATCAAATGGAGCAAGGGAAAATTTCTAAGGACATCTCATTATTGAAGGGAAAAGAAAAGATAGAAAAGGAAGCTGTTATTGAAGACATACCAAAACTCACTAACCTAGTTACATCGACTAAAGGAAAAGAGAAGGTTAGTGAGGATAATATTATTGGAAAATCAAAAGAATACCAAACCAAAGCTATCCAAGTATACACCAAAGAAGCCCACTATTAGAAAATGGACCAAATGATGAATAATTTTGATGAGCAATGCAAAATCAAGAAAAAAGGAGTAGGCGAATACTCCCTATCCATGATGGACTTGCCCTTATCACCTAAGTCTTATGGAAGACCCTCAAATCTACCCCATAAATATAATGATAATTTTGTGAGGGCAAGCACATCATCTGCCATGGATGAAGAAGACAATAAGATCCTAAACTGGTTGTACAAAGATGAAGAATCAAGTGCACATGTAAACACATTCAAAATATATCCATTCACACACATCAATATGGGAAAGGATTTCAAATCATGAAAATGATGGGGTACAAAGGCCAAGGACCTTTGGGCATGAAGAATGAAGGACTCAGTGAACCTACAGAAATGACATGGTGAGATAGAAAGGAGAAAATATGATTAGGGTATCTTGAACAAGGGTACACCCAAAAACACTATCCTAAACTGTATGATCAGATATTGTAATTAGAATCCAATAGTGATGAAGAATCTAATGATTGGGAATGGGATACATTATCTGATGAGTCGTGCCATGATAAGGGTATTGATTTTATTCATACCTACACTTCTAGCAAAGATAAAGGATGAATAGTAGAATCAAATTCAAATCAAGCATCTAGTTCAAATAAAGTGGTCCTAAATGATGTTCCAAGCATAGAAATAGAGATAAATCAATGGGTAGGTGAACCCTACATACCTTCATGGAGATCTACTATGGAGGAATAAAATGTTAGGTTTAATCCACATGACTTTTATCGAACGGAAACCTTAGAGGAGTCTAGTGATGAAGACTTTGACCCTACTTCTTTAGAACATTTAGAAGAGGCACATGTCATAGAATTGAATGATACAATGTATGAACCATCAAATGAGGTCTTATCTTTAAATCCCATTGAACCAAGCCCAAGTATTGACCCCTTAACTCTCATACACCCAAAATTAATCGAATGGGATTCCATTGAACCAACTACCCTTCCAACCTGTTTGAACAACAATGTGGTGTCCCAATATCTCAATGCAGTTGAACCTTCTTCTACTATGGAATATTAGGAAGAAATGATAAAGGGGAGTATCCAAACTTTCAATCCATGAAAAAATAAAAAAAATTTAAAAAGTAGAAAAGGAAAAGAGTCAAGTGTTGAAAACCATGTTGTGGCAACATTAGATCCAAAAGAAAAAGAAATAAAGGATGTTTCCAAAGGTGAAAACCCAATTGAGGCACCTAAGGAAGGAAGTTTGGATGCTTTACCTAAACATTATGAAGAAAGATCTCCAATTTTGATCGAGCCTATAGAAAAGATAAACATTGGATCAGAAACTGAGCCAAAGATCATATACCTAGCAGCATCCTTATCTAGTAAAGAAAGGAAAGAATTCATAAAAAATTTCAAGGAAAAGAAAATCAATTTTTCCTGGTCATTTGATGATATGTCGGGATTAGATCCAAAATTGATTATGCATCACCTAAATATCAAAGAAGGAGCCAAACAAGTCAAACAAAAAATTAATGAAGATGCATCCACATATAGCCTTGCTAGTAAAAGTGGAATTGGAGAAATTTCTAAAGGTGGGATTTATCAAAGCCATTCATTATGCATGGATTTCAAATATTGTACTAGTTTCAAAAGCAGATCAGTCCAACAGGATTTGCATGGATTTAGAGACTTAAACTTGGTGTGTCCTAAAGATGATTTTCCTCTTCCAAGCATAGACATCGTTGTAGACTTAACAGGGGGACATTCCATGTTTTCACTTATGGATGGATTTAGTGGCTGTAACCAAATCAAGATGGCACCCGAGGACCAAGATAAAATAGCATTTACCTATGCATGGGGGACATTTTGTTGGAATGTTATGCCCTTTGGTCTAAAGAATGTCAGGGCAACATATCAAAGGGCCATGACCACAATATTCCATGATATGATGCATAAGTTCATGGAAGATTATGTAGATGACATATTAGAAAAATCTCATTCAAGAGAGGAGCATCTACCAATTCTAGAGAAATTTTTTGACAGATTAGAGAAATTTAAAGTAAGGCTCAACCCAAAAAAGTGTGCATTTGGGGTCCAAACTAGAAAACTGCTAGGCTACATTGTATCAGCTGTGTGTGTGAAAATTGTACCTGATCTGTAGACACAACACTCAGTAAAACATTAGAGGTTAGTGATAATCAAAATCGTGCAAAATTGAAAGCTATCTAACCAAGCGATTTACTGCCTTCTAGTAGGTGCGAGATTAATGTTCTCAGATTATTATCGAGATCAGTGACCTAGACAACACCTAAATGAAGGATTTGAATGCAAAAGATGGATATGAAATAAATGCAATTAAGCTATTATTTTTGATATTTTCTATGCAATAAGAATGATAAAAACTGATATGAATCTATGCTAGATGAAATTGATATGCTATGCTAATCTAACAATGATATGTAATATGAATGCAAAAATAAGATTGATCTCACAAAGATGTCGATTCGCAAGAGCTTTGATTCTTCAATTCCAATTCTCCAGCGTGATTGTGCAAAAATATGAGATGATTTGTGAAGAGCTAAAGTCTTTAATTTATAGAAATCCAGGGCTTTGGAGGTGCATGGAAAAAAGCCATAAATCACTCAGATTAACTCAGCTTAATTTTTGAGTTATCTGATAATAACAGATAATTAAGTCACAAAAATATGCAAAAGCTAAGCTTTAACTCAAAATAGAGTTTAGCTTTAATTGATAATTGACAGTTGTCTGCTTTTATGATTGTGCATGTTTTAATTATGAATTAATTTAATAATAAAGTGATTTATTTCCAACTCAACTGATTTTTGAAATAAAACAATTAATTTATGGGTTAATTAACCATTTTACCAAACTTTTATTAAAAATTATATTATTAAATAATGACAACATGCTTTAATTAATTAAATAAGAATTTAATCAATTAAAGATAGGAATTTTGATTTATTGTCAAAATTAAATAATACAATTAATAATAGATAGAATTAAATTTAATTACACAATTAAGTGGCAAATATTAAATCTAATTAATTAAATATGAAAATATTCAATTAATCAAACTTAGGATAAATGTGATTTATCGCCAAATAATCATTAAATTAAAGATAATTAAGATAATTAGGAATATTACTAAGAATATTCCCCGATGCAGAATTTAAGATAATCAATTATGATTCGATAATGTTTAGATGTGCCTTAGATTAGGACTTTGATGTCGATTTCATTTGAATTGAAGCTGTAGGAGATTATTGAACTTATAGCCCATTTTTGGGGTATTACATTTTGCCCCTCTTTGAATTACTGTGCGAGGCGCAGTGGTTCAAAGATAGTCTGTGTTTGATAAAGATATGAAACTGATGTTTGAAATTAATAATTGATATGAGACAGAAGCTGATTGATATTGAATTGATATGGAGATAATAGGTCCTAAATGACCAAAGATAATGTTCACTGTAGAAGCAAATGAACCTATGATTGCGAAAAAGTGTCAAAATGCCTGATTCTGAACCTTAGGATTGATAAGAAGTGAGTGACCCGTTCTAGACTCGATTGTCTTAGCAGAACTAGCAGGTATCACATCCGAATCCTTCAGTTGCCGAAGAACCAAGGAAAGAACACTATGATCTGATGGTTGCAAAAACTGATACAATTTACAAGATTAGGAGAATACCAGATTGATATGGATCGATGAATCTGATATGCCCCAAGTGATGATAGATTTGCCCCGAGCGATGAGGACTTTTGATGAATCAGCGACTAGACATGATTGTTGTCTTGATCACTGATGAAAGATATTGATAGATTTGATTGATAGAATTTTGATTTACAGACTTTGAATGATATGCAATACCATGCCCCCTTCGGGATTAAAATTGAAATCTGACAAGAAAAGTCAGCGTTGATAGTTTAGAAGCATGTTAATTGATTTGAGAAGTGGTTATACACGTCCGAGAATGCATTCTGCATCATTTGGAGGTCCTAAAAGACCAAGTTTGACTAGGCTTGACCATGAGTTGACCATGGTTGACCAAGTTGAAATTTTGATAGTTTGATGAAAGATAATCAATTGAGTTGAATACTGGATTTCTGTGATGATTGAAGGTTGATTATGCAAGCAATTAATAATATGAATGATCTCAGATTTGAATTTTGATCCCGAAAAAGGATTCTACTTGTTGCTTCATTGGAGGAACCTTCGTGTGAGATGCAGTTCTTGTTAGACTTGAAGATGCGATTTGAAGAATCATTTAAGCATTGAAGTTCGTTTAATCATTGTGAGATCATGCAAACATGCAAAATGCAATGAGACATGCAAAATGAAATGCAACCTAAGACCTAGGACCTAGTCACTGATCATATGTCGATTTGTTATCATCATTGAACTTTTAGGTAACCGGATAAATCAATACAATGCCCACTAGCCATGAAACCATAGACATATGAATATCAATTTGTATGCGCAAGAATCAATACAACACCCATTGGTTATGAAACCATGGACATATGAATATTGATTTTATTTTCGGAATGTCAGAGTAGATATAAGCACCAAGGCACAAATGCCAGGATGACCTGAATATCATGTCCATTTTGATATAGCAATTTGTACAAGCATCAAAACATAAATGTCGTGATGACCTGAGTACACCTTGCATTACAAACACATCAAACAGTCAAGAGATCATTCTAAATCCAATGTGAATTACCCGTAGTGACCCTTTATCGTTCACATCCTTAGGCAAGATTGCGTTCCACAGTAGGAGAAAGAACTTACTCAAAAAGACAATAGTTAGATCAAACTTCCTTGAATTGTCTGGGTATCAATGGTTGAGGTACGCATGGCCATCCAATTTGAGATAGAGGCTCTTACAGTCGGACACCATTTCAATCCAGAATTTCCAAAGTTATTAGATTTCACATACAAGTAGAAAACAAAGAAAAGATTATGCCCCCAGTCATCACTCTCTAAATCCTATAAAGGACATCATCGAAGAGCTCGAAGGGACACAATATGCAAAAATCTCAATGCGAATCAGTAAGCATACAAGGAGATAAAAGCATGAAAGGCACCAATTGTTTTCAGTTGAGTTTTGATGTTTGATTGCGTTGTTGTAGATGCAAAATCCTTTTTGGAGATGAGACAGACTGACTGACTCAACTTGAAGCTTCAAAGGACTCTGAGTGGATATGACATGTCTAAGATACATTGGAGGCCATAGGATATGACATTGATTTCCCCCAAGTTTGAACATTGATAGGATACGGACGCACAAGCTGATTGGTGTAAAGACCAACTTATTGAAAACTGGAAATGTTGAAACAAACTGGGAGATATGTACCAACTAAAGCAAGACTGAAAGCTGGGAAAGACCAAGATTGTGCTGATAGATGGAGCATTTTGGAACAAGTGGCGCCTGTTTGCCAGGTTTTCACCATCTTGGTAGAGATTCTATTTTTGCTACCAAGGCGCCTGTTTCCAGGTTTTCACCAAGGCACTTTTTCTTCTTTTTTCATTTTTTTTGTATTTTTTCATTTTTTCAATTTTTTTGTACTTTTGATATTTTTTCAATTTTTTTGTGAATCATCAAGGCGCCTATTGCTAGGTTTTCACCAAGATGTTCATTTTTTCAGGACTTTTTCTAATTTTTAAGATTTTTTTCAGGACATTTACCAAGCACTGAATGCCTTAGGCATAGAATTTCTTCAGATGGAGAACGTTGATTGGTTCTCGGAGCTGTTCTCCTTCAGTCGTTGAGAGTTGATAGGCACCAGAGCCAAAAGTAGCAATGATAACAAAGGGACCCAACCAATTGGGTTTGAACTTCCCCTTGCGTTCTCGATGTGATTGATTTTTAGGATTTTCTCTCAACACTAGATCGCCAACCTGAAATTCTCTATGTCTGACTTTCTTGTTGTAGCCTCTAGACATTCTTTTCTGATACACTCTAAGATGATCATACACTGCTTGCCTACGTTCATCTAGTAGTTCCAGTTCTTGTAACCTCGACACTCTGTAGTCTTCATCAGTGACAAGTCCATGCATTCTGATCCTGAGTGATGGGATTTCAACCTCAATAGGTAGTACCGCTTCAGACCCATAAACTAAAGCAAAAGGCGTAGCCCCAATAGGTGTTCTGATACTTGTTTTGTAGGCCCATTCTGATACTTGTTCTGATACTGGTTCTGATACTGGTTCTGATACTGATTCTGATACTAATTCTGATAATTGTTCTGATACTGGTTCTGATACTGATTCTAATACTGATTCTGATAATTGTTCTGATAAATGGTATACTTGATAGCATCTTTTTCCATTTGCAAACTCCCAAGCAAGATCATATCATGCAGTCCCAATGTCTAGCAAGGTGGAGAACAAGAGGGATTGGCAAGCTGGTGGAAGAGATGGAAGGCAAGAGAATGAAGGAGAATGAAGGGAAGAAATCCTCAAGGGAAAACTCCTCAAGAATACCCAAGCTAGGGAAAAATTGTCATGTAAAGTGCATTTGGACAAGCAATGAAAGGTAAGCATAGGATAAGTCACAAAAGCGTAATGCCAAAGAAGGACAGGATGTAGTCCAAAGGAGTAGACATGTCAATAGGCTTCATAGCACTGTGTTTTATTCTTTCTTTCTCTTTTTTTTTTTAGATCAAGACCAAAGGGGAAAAGGATAGTGATAGGCGAAAATGAATGGAGGAAGATGGATATGAAGGCTAAACATGGAAGGAATTGAAAGTAAGATCATCATCAGACAACTCACAAAATAGCCAAATGTTTGTGTATAGATCAACATTGTCAAGATCAAAGAGAGAAGATGAAATGGATGAAATATGTAGAAGAACTACGCATGATACCTGATTGCCAAGTTTTCATCATGGTACTTATCCAAGGCGCCACAAGGGAGTGGTTTTCACCATAGAATGAATTTATTTCTCTTTACTTTTGCTACCAAGGTGCCTGTTTCCAGGTTTTCACCAAGGCACATTTTTAATTTTATTTTATTTTATTTTTATTTTTTTTAGAAGAAGGAAAGCTTTTTAGATAATGCTCCTTGAAAGGATAAACCATGATATGACAAGGATTCAAAATGATATGCTCAAAGATGTTGATAGGGAAAGGAACATGGAAGAGAAAAATGGAGGATAGGGTTTTATGTAAAGCGAGTGAGGTTGGAAGATAGGAGGAATAGGCAAATGAGGAAAAAGGATAGAATGTAGAAGGTTAATGAATGGAAGGATTGTGATAGGGTAGATGGAAAGGAAGGAAAGATCAATGTAAACACACACCCTGAAGGGTGGTGAGAGGGTGGAGGAAACATGAATGAAGGAATACGTGAAGGAATATGGTGAATGGATAGCAGAGGTTGAGGTTTGGGCGCATGAAATGGAAGAATATTTTTGGAAGGAGATGTAGTGGAAGCCTTTGGAAGCTTGAATGTCAATTTCACTTTTTGTTCAACACCAGACTCTTTCAAGAGAGACTTTGGAATCCATATAGTCATAGGCTTTTTATTTCCTTTTGATGATTTAGAGATAATATCTTCAATGATGGATTTTGGAACCCATACTTGTCTTGTAATTTTTTTCTTAGATATCTCTTTTGACTTTATGTTTCCATGTCTATTAGAGGAGACATGGTGATCTTTTTTTGATGGATTCTTGTATTGCTTCTTTTTCTTGTATTGAACATTCAAGTTACTTCCAAAGGACTTGGGACTTGTGGAAGAAGGAGGAGGATATGACTGGTTTAGATGGGTGGGTGGATGAAAAGGATTCAAGGGTATGCATCTATGTTGATCTTGAGGAAAGATGGGAGATGGAGGTATGTAAGGACCTAAGATGGATGGAAAATTAGGAGAGCTAGGAGGGGAAAGTGAAGGGACATGAGGACCCAAGATGGAAGGAAGGTATGAAGCCCTTAGTAGTGGTGGAAGAGGTCCAAGGATGGAAGTGGAAGATGCAAAAGGATAATTAATAAGTTCATCATCATTTATATGAAAACCAAGGATATCAGCATCTTTAGAGTGAGCATTAGAATTTTCAATAAAATCATGGACATCTTGAATAAGAGCATTTTCTTTGATAGGATCATTCAAAGCTTGTGAAGACTTAGGAAGAGTAGAAAGTGGAAGTGAACATGGAGTGGTAGAACAAGAAGATGAAAGACTTTGATCTTGACAAGGATCTTCGGATAGCATATTGACAAGGATCTTCGGATAGCATAAGCGCATAATTTTTCTCTTGTTTTTCAATAGGCTTAACATTGGAAGGAACACCATTTTTACCAACCTTAATGGAAGTATCATCTTTGGAAAGTGCAAGCGTAGTAAGGTCATTTTGATTGTCGATAAGCTCAACAGTGTGAGTAGTAGCCTGATCTTGCTTAAGAGAAGACTTAAGACATGGTGGAATGCATGAAAAAGGGTGTATAGGATCAAAAGAACCATGAAGCGGATAAGAGACATCGGGAAAAGGAGTGGATGAAATGGAGGGTTCTTGATCTTGATCTTTCTTTATGTTCTTTTCTTCATCATTTTTAGAGTCCTCTTGACATGGAGCCACTTCTAAGGACAAGGAAGCATGTTGGGATTGTATGGATGACTTTGGAAGAGATGGTGGAGGACTAGCTAAAGTAGGGATTATAGCATATGAAGGCTTAGGCTCTTTAGATTTATCATTATTGAAAGTATTTGCAGCCAAGTGAAGGTTAGCTTGAGTTTCTTTAAGAGGTAGCCCTGGAGGATAACTATAGGGAACCACATGAAAAGTATTAGGACTTGTGTCGGATGAAGGTTCTGTGAAAGATTTGAAAGACTCGGAAGCTTTAAGAAATGTACGGGTATTGGAGGAAGTAGGGGATGGAAGGGAACCATCACAAGACAAAGGTCCAACATTAACATGATCTTGCTTGAGAGTGTAATCTTTATTTTCAGCCTGAGAGTTCTTAGAGGAGAGATCCTTATAGTATGCATGTTTATAATCAGTGTGGTAAACTTTCTCTTCCTCAAGTGAAATAGATGGATCATCTAGGTATTGTGCATAGAAATCATCAAAGTCTCTTTCATAATCAAAATCATATGGATCACCCTCACGATCTATCCAATGTGACGGCCCATTTGTAGTAAGCAGGAATGGATGATGAGGAGGACTCTTAGGAATAGAGGTGTCATAGGTATCATTACATTGTCTGTCGTCACAGTCATCATAGTCTCCAAAGCTAGATGTGTCACTCTCCGTGGAAGAGGTATCATATTGCTCAAATTTTTTCCGGGGGCATGGTGACATGTACAAGTCTTTATCAAATGGAAAAGAGTATAGAGATTCCATGGAGAACTTTTTAGATTCCTTCTCTTTCTTAAGATTGTTAAGTTCAACTTGCATAGCATGCAGCTGTTTCCTCATAGCGGCGATCAAAATTTCTTCCTCATGTGTACTGATTCTTTGAGACATGTGTACGGATTCTCAATAGCTACTAATCTGTTCTTGACACAATGATATTTTTGACAGATTTTGGAACTAGGCTGGAAACATTGGATATCTTGCAATTTGACAATTTTTGACAACTCTCTCAAATTTTTCCAAACGACACTCTGCAGACTCATACGACACTGGGTAGTCTATGAAACGACAGTTGCTAAACTCGTACGACAGTTGGGTAGCAATGAAATGATAGTTGACAAAACTCGTACGATAGTTGCTAACAGGGTTTTGACCTCTTGAAATGACTTTTGACTCCAGAAAGATTTTACGTCAATTTTTTGCAAAATTTAAGGTTTTCAGTTTTGGATTGTTTGCAAATTGTACTGTCTAGATTTTGAAGGTTATACTAGATTTGATCATTTTTAATAGCCAAGTAGATAAATAAGCACACAAAACAACAAGCAAGTGATTCCAAGCACGTCTAAAAACAATGAACAAGGGCCAAAGCAACCTTGCGCATGAACAATCAAGTGACCAAATTGTGCTAATCCCTGAGAGTACTAATTGTGTATGTTCTAAAAAGTTTTGCAATAACACACATATACCTGAGAATGAAAAATTGGCCTCTCTAGGGTTTTTAGTAATGGTTTGACTCTGCAACTTTTATGATTCAAAGGGGTGAACTCCAATCCCGGCGCACCAGGGTTTTGACACAGTCCGAGAACTTAATCTTCAAGAGCTGCTAGGGAGATCTGACAACCCAACAATGAACCATACCCGTGGAGATTTCTTCCACAAGGACATTTATATAGCGGCTGTCACTACCATGGTGAAAATGGCTATTACCGCTTGAGGTTCCGTCAACGCAGTTTGCCCTGTGAAGGGATTGTCTGCTACAGTTAACCCTCTCTAAAGATGACTCACAATAGTATACCACAAGGGGACTTGGCTCCAGATTCAAGGTTTTGACACCTCTTCACTTTTAACCCAAATAAAACAAGCAGATTAATCCGACACGCTAAGACAAAGTTTTGTTCCACCAAGGTCTGTGATATCAACTCCACGTGATCTATCAACCTCTCCGGAGAGAGAATGTATCAATCAATAAGAGAAGACACACTAACCAATTTTGATTCACCAAAGCTCGTGATATCAACCCTACGTGATCTATCAACCTCTCCGGAGAGAGAATGTGTCGATCAATAAGAGAAGATGCACTAACCAAGTTGAATGTGAAACACACTAAGTATCCTCCCTACCTACAAGGATTCTGTCGTCAAGAAGGATTTTGCTAGGAATCCAATCTCTCAAGAATCACGAATAGTGTTCATAGGGCCTAATTACTATGTGAGCACAGATGTATGTTCCGAAAGCAAATCTACCAAAAGTACCCAAAAAGTAGAAAGAGGAACACTTAACGCTTAAAGTGAATATGAGATGAGTCCACAAGGTGGAACACTTAACACCTCACACAAGCTGAAAATGAGTCCCCAACTTAGAAAACAAGTGAGTTCCTAAAAGCACAAAAGGGTTGCCAAGTGGAACATTTAACGCTTCTGTCCTGTTGACCCCTCCCCTTTATGGCACTGAGATTGCAACCACGGGGCAAAAATGAGGGGCCGGTGGATTAGCGAGTCCAATAACCCAAGATAGCAATCAAGATCAATCACAAGTATTCTAAGACTACTTAATGAATCCTTAAGGGATCACAACCTAGTATCAATTATGCAAGTGTGTAGAAATAGATCAAAGCATGAAAAGATGCACACAAGCCAGACACATAAGAGATTTGTTTTAGGATCCAAATTGAAATATTATTAGCTTGAGAAGAATACCTTAGATCCAACACTCTGCAATCCAGAATTTAGCACACGTCTGAAAGTACAAAACTAAGACAAATCAACAGCAAACTATAAGCGTTAGAAATCAATAATCTAAAAGTACAAATATGCAAATTCTGCGATCAAATGGTAAAATTTGAAAATGAAACCAACATGCTTGGATTTGGCTTGGAAAGAGCTTTCCAATGATATATCACACTTAAACTTTCAATACCATATGTGAAAATTTCGCAAAAAATGGGTGCCAATTTTTCAGAGTGGCACGGATTCTGAAAATGAAAAAATTTTCAAAAAAAACAAATCAGAAAATAGAAAGCTGGCATGATCAAAATAGGCATAGGCATGATTGAAATGAGCACAAGCGTGACTGAAATGTTCCCAGGCGTGATTTAAATACTCATAGGCATGATTTAAATACTGATAGGTGTGATTTAAATACTGACAGGCGTGACTGAAATGTGACCAGGCATGATTTAAATACTCATAGGCGTGATTTAAATACTGATAGCGTGACTGAAACTGGCAGATGCGTGACTGAAAATGGCAGATGCGTGATTGAAACTGTCAGATGCGTGACCGAAACTGTCAGATGCGTGACTGGAACTGTCAGATGCGTGACTGAAACTGTCACATGCGTGAGCAGAATACTTGTAAGCGTGAACAAATTGCTCGTAGGCGTGAACAAATTTCTCGTAAGCGTGAACAGATTGCTTGTAGGCGTGATCAGATTTCTCGTAAGCGGCATTTTTCCTGTTTGCACAAAAATGATGAAAAAGTGACGCCAAAAATATATAAAATTAGATAAAAATGAAGAGAATGAGGCTCAAGGCCCCACGGTGGGTGCCAGAAATGTGTGTGTGAAAATTGTACCTGATCTGTAGACACAACACTCAGTAAAACATTAGAGGTTAGTGATAATCAAAATCGTGCAAAATTGAAAGCTATCTAACCAAGCGATTTACTGCCTTCTAGTAGGTGCGAGATTAATGTTCTCATATTATTATCGAGATCAGTGACCTAGACGACACCTAAATGAAGGATTTGAATGCAAAAGATGGATATGAAATAAATGCAATTAAGCTATTATTTTTTATATTTTCTATGCAATAAGAATGATAAAAACCGATATGAATCTATGCTAGATGAAATTGATATGCTATGCTAATCTAACAATGATATGTAATATGAATGCAAAAATAAGATTGATCTCACAAAGATGTCGATTCGCAAGAGCTTTGATTCTTCAATTCCAATTCTCCAGCGTGATTGTGCAAAAATATGAGATGATTTGTGAAGAGCTAAAGCCTTTAATTTATAGAAATCCAGGGCTTTGGAGGTGCATGGAAAAAAGCCATAAATCACTCAGATTAACTCAGCTTGATTTTTGAGTTATCTGATAATAACAGATAATTAAGTCACAAAAACATGCAAAAGCTAAGCTTTAACTCAAAATAGAGTTTAGCTTTAATTGATAATTGACAGTTGTCTGCTTTTATGATTGTGCATGTTTTAATTATGAATTAATTTAATAATAAAGTGATTTATTTCCAACTCAACTGATTTTTGAAATAAAACAATTAATTTATGGGTTAATTAACTATTTTACCAAACTTTTATTAAAAATTATATTATTAAATAATGACAACATGCTTTAATTAATTAAATAAGAATTTAATCAATTAAAGATAGGAATTTTGATTTATTGTCAAAATTAAATAATACAATTAATAATAGATAGAATTAAATTTAATTACACAATTAAGTGGCAAATATTAAATCTAATTAATTAAATATGAAAATATTCAATTAATCAAACTTAGGATAAATGTGATTTATCGCCAAATAATCATTAAATTAAAGATAATTAAGATAATTAGGAATATTACTAGGAATATTCCCCGATGCAGAATTTAAGATAATCAATTATGATTCGATAATGTTTAGATGTGCCTTAGATTAGGACTTTGATATCGATTTCATTCGAATTGAAGCTGTAGGAGATTATTGAACTTATAGCCCATTTTTGGGGTATTACATCAGCAAAAGGAATAGACATGGATACCGCTAAAGTCAAGGCCATTATGGAGATGGAAGCACCTAAAAACATTAGCCAAATGAGATCACTACAGGGAAGAATTTAGTCCATCGGGAGATTTATATCCCAACTAGCAGAAAAATGTCATAACTTCACCCAACTTTTGCATAAAGATACAATTTTCAACTGGGATGAAAAGTGTGAAGAAGCCTTCAATTTATTGAAGAAATACCTCATGAGCCCTCCAATATTGATGCCACCTATTAGAGGCAAACCCTTGATCCTATATATTTCAACAACATAGCATTCATTGGGGGCACTTTTGGCACAAGAAGATGAATCAGTCAAAGAAAAGGCAATATACTACATAAGTAGAACTTTGGTCAAATATGAGTTAAACTATACATTCATCTAAAGGACATGTTTGGCTATGGTTTTTGCTTCCCAAAAAATATGTCATTATATGTTAGCTCATAAGATAAGACTCATTGCCAAGATTGATCCTTTGAAGTATCTACTTAGCAAAACAACATTGAATGGAAGGCTAGCCAAATGGGTCATGGTATTGAGTGAATTTGACATTGAGTATGTAGACCAAAAATCTATCAAAGGGAAAGTCAGTGCTGACTAGTTAGCAGAATCACCACTCCAAGATGATCATCCCATTCAAGTAGAATTCCTAGATTCTGAGATTGTGAATATTGAGGCGAAGACATGACAACTGTATTTTGATGGTTCCTACACTCAACATGGATTAGGAGTAGGCATACTCTTGATTACTCCTCAAGGATCCACAATTCCAAAGTCATATAAATTTTTATTTCCATGCACCAATAACATAGCATAATATGAAGCCTTGGTTATTGGAAACAAGTTGGCATTAGAGTGGATGGTGACAGAACTAAAGGTTTATGGAGACTCACAATTGGTCATTAATTAGGTTAATGAGGAATATCAGACGAAAGATGACAAGTTGGTGCCTTACAAAAACATGGTGGAAAATCTTAAGAAGTACTTCATTCTTATTAAATTTGAGCAAGTACCAAGAGAAAAGAACAAAGCAGCAGATGCAATGGCAACTTTGGCATCACTTCTACAAATGCTAGATCAAAGCACCAGATATGAATTCCTGGTAGAAGAAGTGGAATAGCCCGCATTTGACCCTACCCGTCCTTATACCATTTACTTGCTAACTACACATGAATCACCTTAGTATGGACCTATTTACACCTACTTAAATGATCAAATCCCATCCATAGACCAAACTAGGAATCAAACGAAAAGCTTCATTCGCCAAGCCTCTCGATAGACCATAATTTTTTAAACATTGTATCGTAAGAGTCTAGATGGAATGCTCCTTAGATGTCTAGAAGAAGAGGAATCAAACATAGCCTTGCGAGAAATCCATGAGGGAATCTGTGGGTCACATTCAAATAGATTAACCCTAGCTAAGAAACTTCTTAGGATAGGATATTTTTAGCTTACGATGGAGAAAGATGCTTGTAACTTTTCCAAAACTTGTAGAAAGTGTCAAGTCCATGGAAATTTGATACATGTGCCCACACAAGAGCTGCATTTGATGACAACACCTTGGCCTTTCTATCAATGGGGTCTAGATTTAATAGGAATGATTTATCTACCATCCTCAAATGGTCATAAATTCATCATGATGACAATGGAGTACTTTACCAAGTGGGTGGAAGTTGTACCCTTATCAACTGAAATGGGAAAGTAGATATCTTTATTTATCCTAAATCACATCATTTTTAGATACATCATACCTCATGCCATCATAATGGATAATGCAAAGCACTTCAAAAACAAATATCTAAAGGAGTTATGCACAAATTTTCACATGATCCATCATTCTTCATCAATATATTACCCTCAAGGTAATGGACAAGCTGAAGCAACTAATAAGAACATCTTGAAGATATTGAAGAGAATGGTAGACAATTCAGGTAGAGATTCACACATAAAAGTAAACCCTACCTTATGGGCTTATAGAACAAGTATAACAACACCAACAGGAGCTACACCCTTCTCCTCTTTGGAATAGAAGCAGTTTTACCTTTGGAGGTAGAACTTCCATCCTTAAGGGTATCTCTTCATGATTTTATAAGTGAGGAAGACTATAGAGTTGTTAGGTTGCATGAGCTAGAACTCCTAGATGAGAAACAACAACAAGCATTTAATCATTTAAAGATATACCAAAACTGAATGTCAAGGACTTATAATAAGCATATCAAGTCAAGAACATTTCAAATAGGTGACCTAGTTTTGTGAGAGAATCCCAAGAATCAATTAGAAAGGGAAAAGAAGGGAAAATGGGAGGAAAATTGGTTAGGACCATTTGTGATTATCTCATCTTTTGGGACGGGTACCTACAAATTAGCAGATTGTGATGGAGAAGAGCTACAAGAACCTATCAATAGCATACATCTAAAGAGGTTCTATACATGAAGTAGATGAAAGAGTATAAAGAGTATCAAAAATTAGATGGAAAGAATCATATTTATTGTATATAGTCAAAAGAGATCTTGGAAATACCAAAAACATTGAAAAGCAGAAAAGAACAAACAAATTGGAAAAGTAGAAAAGATCAAAAATAGTGAAAAATTGAGCATGAAGAAAGCTAAAAAAATTCATATATGATCCTCAAAAAGATTTTTTCTTGGTGAAAACCTAGCAAATAGGCACCTTGATGATAAAACAATTGAAAAAAAGAGAAAAAGAGAAAAGGTGCCTTGGTGAAAACCTAGCAAATAGGCACCTTGGTAGCAAAAAAAGAAAAAAAACTTTAAAAACAAAAAAAGAAAGCAAGATCCATTCAATTAGTGAAAACTTGGTAAATAGGCACCATTGAAAGTCCAAGTCAGTCGCATACCTAGAAGGTCACCTTGTAAATATTGCATTCGCCAACATTTGTATATATTGCATAATAAAACCCCACAGTTGCATTTGCAAGTACCTAAAGATTTTGGTCACCTAATCTGCAAATTGTCCTAAGTCCCACAAATTAAATCATATCAAACTGGGGGCAATCTACTCAAAAGGAGGAAGGATTCATCAAAGCAAAATTCAATCAATCATGGAATCAATTCATCAAAAACAAAGTGGAATACTTAATCAAATCTTCAATACCAATCCAGTTTGAACCAAACACAAATTTGATTTGAGATATTACATGACCTTATCTTTATCAGGATTGAAAGTATGAAATGGATGGAACTACACTTGAAATATGGATTTGAAAAACATTGCAAAAAAATTTCTAAGTGTTGACTTGATTGATGAAATCATGTCTTTCTAGTGAATCGATGAAACTTTTTAAACTAGATAAGCTATGATGAAAGTGTGATATTTTATTGATTTCTGAATGACTATATTGAGATCAAAATTTTAAAGCATGTATTATTTGTCTAAGTAAGTGATCATCAAAGAATCATCGTGGACTTGTACATAGGATAGAACTGAGATTTTTGTTTGTTTACGCAAAAGGATACCTTGGTATTTTGATCTTCAATATCATAATACCAAAATCCACTTGCAACATATAATTTGACTAAATCAGTATTCACACTCTCATGATCAGCTTTAATCAGTGATAGTCATACTAGAAAGAGATAGGAAAGCAAAGAAAGAGGTGTAAAAAGTATTCATATCATCATAGTTGAACTAGTGATGGTTGTACCAAATAGATTTCCAAAATTTCTCAACGATGATTATAAGCACCAAATTTTTTAATAATGACAATTAGTTGCATACATCTTAGATTAAATGCATTTAATGTATAGTACCTTTCTTAGGTTAATTTAATTCACGAGAGGAAAAATTGACAAAAGAGAAAGGGGGTGTAGTCAAATCAAAAATCAAAGGATCATCAAATATAACTATAAGTGATCGAGTGTGTTAGAAATAAAAAAACAAAGTGCATTCCAGTAGTTCACTTGCATTGATTAAGCTTTTTTTCAAGAGTTGCATTAAGTCACTTTCATTAAACCTTGGATTCATTTAAATGTGTCCAACATTTGAATGATTAAGTTCATTGCATTAGATTACATATATCATTAAAATCCATTCGAATTGCATTAATTACATTAAGTTGCATTCATTTTTAGATTCATCTCATTTAGGGTGCATTCCATTGTATCAATCTGTTAAGTACATTGCATTAGTTAAACATTCATTACATCTATTAAGATCATTCATTATTAAAGGCATATCATTTAGTGAAACATGACATTATTCATTAAAGTTCATTAGAGGACATTCATGATAGTATCATTCATCTATATTGCATATAACATTTAGAATCATTAATCATTAATTATCCATGATCATTGCATCATTATATAAATTCATCACATTTGCATATCAAAATAAATACATCCATTATCCATTACATTGCATTATCCATTATTCGTTATCCATCTAACACATCCTATATCATTTGCATTCTATATATCATTAATCATTAAAATCATTGCATTCATTCATCTATTTTATGTCTAACATAAGATAATCACTTAAGCATCGATAGAACATATGGATTCATTTCAAAAATTACATCTGAAAAGCATAAAACAAAGCATATCGGAGATAGAACCACCTAGATTTGCATACCATGCAAAAACCTAAAAAAGAGATCCAACACATCATGACATCATATATACTAAATCTATCAAAGTGATAATCAGAGTCTATGGTACCATCATCATAAAATGAGCAGAATATTAGAGTCTATCAAATGATCATAAATGCAATATCCCAATATAAATGCCCATCAAATAATCAAAGTATCAGCATAAGTAACATCAATGAATAAAAAATGATACAATAGAGTCCAATGTCTCAATAATAACAAAAAATAAAGGAGATCATGTATATCATCAAATAATAAAAAACAACTAATGAGGAAAGAGATATGTTCATGTGTAACATACTTGCCAAAGAAGCACTTTTGTCAGCACTTCTGGAAAATGAATACAGCCAGGTAAAAACTCTAAGGATGTCTAATGAAATTTGGTTAGCTTTGCAATCTTCTTTTGAAGGTGATGTACATGCCAAAAGAGTCAAATTATAGAATTGGATATGTTCATTTGAAGATATAAATATGATGGAAGATGAATCATTAGAAGTTATATTGGTAGAATATCAGAGACTATTGCAGGTATCAAAGATTGTGATGGAAACAAGACTGAGGATGAAGTGATATGGAAGATCTTAAAAATATTGAATCCTATATTTAAGAATATAGCACAAATGATTGAATAAGTTATACCTTTTATTGAGAAATTTACCAGAGAAACTCTTCTTGGAAGACTAGAAGAAACAAAGATAAGTTTGAGAGAGATAGGTGATCTACCTAGAATGGAAATAGCATTCAACCTACTTAGTGTTCACCCTACTTGGTCAAGAAGCATTAGTGTGTGTTGAGACTATGCTAGTGGTAGAAGATCTAAGACTGAAGAAGAAAGAAAGATTGAGGAAGGAATTTCCTTGTGAAAAGAGAACCAAAAGGTAAGAAAATCTTTAAATGTTGGACTTGTCAAGAATATGGTCATTTTGCATGTAAATGTCTTAAAAGAGTAAAGAAGTATAAGAAGAACTTTAAACCTAGAAGATCTAAAGAATGTTACTATGCTAATGATAAAGAATTTGAGGCTAGTATGGAGAAATCCCTAAGTGAAAGTGATAATGAGAATGGTGATATAGGATTTGTCGCAATAAAAGAAGAAAACTCTAAAACTAAAGTTAGAGAAGAAAAAGCTTTGGTTTCTCAAGTAGAAAAGAAAATTGATTCGATCATAGATAGTGGTTGTTCACATCATATGACTGGTGACATGAAGAAATTTATAACGTTTAGCAACTATGTTGGAGGAATTGTTAGAGTTGGAAACAATGCTCCTTCTTTGATAAAAGGAATATGATCTATTACTCTTGATGGAAACACTAACACTGATGATGTTTATTTTGTGGATGGATTAAAGCATAATCTTTTGAGTGTTGGAAAGTTAGTTTATAAGGGATATCAAGTTTGGTTTACTGAGAAAACTTGTGTGATCAAGGATAAGGATGGTAATTTGATTGGAACTAGATAAAGAACTAGAGGTAATGTATTTCAATTGAACCCTACAGAGATGACATGTTTGATTTCTAGAATTGATGATAGTTGGTTATGGCACATAAGATTTTGTCATATAAACTTTGATAACATTGTGAAAGGAAGCACTACACTTGCAGTAGGAGATTTTCCTAAGATTATGAAACCTACTGACATGATTTGCAAAGAATTTGTTATGGCTAAGCAGAGGAGAAGTTTATTTCCTAGTAAGTTCACATCAGCACAGAAGTTGGAAATTGTTCATATAGATTTGAGCGGTCTCACAAGGACTAGAGGATTCTATGGTGAAATGTATTTTATGATTCTTGTTGATGATTTTACAAGAATGATGTGGATAGCATTTCTTAAAGAAAAGTCTTAAGCATTTGATAAGTTTAAGATGATTAAGAACAAAGTTGAGAATGAATCTGGAATGAAGATTAAATATTTAAGATCAGATAGAGGTGGAGAATTTACTTCAAAATAATTTAACACTTTTTGTGAAGTGAATGGTATTAAGAGATAGTTTTTAGCCCCTAGAACACCTAAACAAAATGGTATTGTAGAAAGAAGGAACATATCAGTTGTAATCACTTGAAAATGGACAAAGATAATTAAGTAAAAAATCAAAGAAAAAAAAGCCAAATCAAAGCAAATCAAGGACAAGATCAAAGAAATTGAATCAAATCAAACATTTAGCCAATCAAAATTAAAATCAAGTCTTAATTCAAGATGAATCAAAATCAAGAGCATTTTAATCAAGTTAAATCAAATCAATGTGCAATTAATTCTATTAATTGTATAGTTTTGAATTAAATCAAATTCAACTCATTCAAGGGGTACATGGCTAAATAAATGGATTAAAATCAATTAATAAATCCTAATTTCTCTCAACAACCAAAAGGGGAGGAAAATCAATCAACCAATAGGATTTAAGGAAATGCATTCACATGGATCAAGCCAAATTCAATCTCAATCACTCAAAGTGAAAGAGAATCTTGTCCGTTCATTTTGTCTACTTGTCCCAAGCTTTGAGGACACAATATTTAAATTGTCTTCAAAGGGTGGAACCAAAGACTCAAATCAAGCTTAATCATGATCAACACAACTACACCCCCTACCCTTGCATAAATCTATAAAAGGAAGATCAAAATCAATCATAATTCATAACCACACATCTGAGAATTGCATCTAACCTCTTGAGAATTTGAGCTAGGAAGGCAATTTAGGAGCAATTTAGCATTTCAATTTGAATTAATTGTTAGCATTTTCTTTATCATTATCATTTCTCATTCTAGGACTGTCATTAATGGTAGCTTGCTGAGAGCTTCACATTAACATTCTTAGATAGAGAGCCATAAGATGCTTAATTGTGCTTTATTTTATAAATAGAGTAATAATTGTGGTTTATTTAGTTTCTATTTCATTTATTATTCAATACTAATTCTATGAAGGTACATTTCCTTGTACGCATCAATAATTGAAGTAGCAAGAGCTATGTTATTTGAAAATGATTTGGCGAAGATATTCTGGAGAGAAGCAGTGAATACAATAGTATATATAATGAACAAAGTACAAATTAGAGCAGACACAGACAAGACACCTTATGAATTATGGTTTGGACATGCACCATCAATTAAGTATTTCATAAATTTTGGAAGTAATTGTTATATTAAGAGAGATGATGATATTGGAAAGTTTGACCTTAGAAGTGATGAAGGTATATTTCTTGGTTATTCATTGAAAAGTAAAGCTTATAGATATTTCAATAAGAGAACTAAAACCATTGTTGAGAGCGCAAATGTTAAAGTTGATGAAAATTTTAAAATTTAGGAAAGAATGCTTGATTATGAATCAGATGAAGCTCATCCTAGAATTGATCAAGAAAATGTTGAATTATTCTATGAAATGGACAGTGATTTACAGAATGAAAGTCACATTGAGGAAATCAGAAAAGAACCTAGAGCTGAAGTAAGAACTGAGATAGTGACACCTAACAGGAATCTAGCAAGAAATCATCCTGTTGAGAAAATTATTGGGAGCATAGAAAAAGGAGTTATGACACGGAATAAGGTACAAGAAGAACTATGTTTAATTTCTCAAATTGAACCATAAAAATGAACATTGGATTAAAATAATGAAGGAAAAACTAGATCAAATTGAAAAGAACAAGACTTGGGAGTTGGTCCCTATACCTAAAGATAAGAATGTTATAAGAATAAATGGGTATTCAGGAACAAGATGAATGAATAAGGAGAAGTTGTAAGGAACAAAGAAAGATTGGTATGTAAAGGATACTCACAATAAGAAGGAATTGACCCATTGCAAAAAATTGAAGCAGTAAAAATGTTTTTGGCCTATGCAGCTTATAAGAAATTCAAAGTATATTAGATGTATGTGAAGTCAACATTTCTAAATGGAGAATTAGAAGAATAAGTCTACATTGAGTAGCCTGAAGGTTTTCCCTTAACTCATGAAGGAGACATGGTATGTAAACTTAACAAAGCTTTATATGGACTTAAACAAGCACCTAGAACTTAGTATGCAAGACTAGATAAGTATTTGATAAAATTGGGATTTGCTAAAGGCACAACATATAGTAATGTGTATCTAAAAGAAATTGAGAATGGATTATTGATTGTAGTTATCTTTTTTGATGATATTATTTTTGGAGGAGAAGATGAAGCTAGTGATAAATTTGCAGCTAAAATAAACACTGAATTTGAAATGAGCGTGATTGGTGAGATGAAATATTTTTTAGGATTGTAGATAACACATAACAATGATGGTATTTTCTTATGTCAAGCAAAGTATTTGAATGACTTATTAAAGATATTTGGAATGGAGAATTGTAAGCCAGTTAGCACACCTATGGTAACTGGTCATAAGTTATCTAGCACAGGTGAAACTCCTGTAGTTGAACAAAAGAGGTATAGATCTATGATTGGAGGTTTGCAATATTTAACTCATACAAGACCAGATATATCACATGTGGTTGGAATTGTTGCAAGATTTCAAGTTGATCCTAAAGAGTCAAATTATGCAGCAGTAAAAAAGATACTAAGGTACTTGAAAGGCACATCTGAATATGGATTATGGTATGAAAAATCTGATGATTTTACCTTATGTGCATATACAGATACAGATTGGGGAGGTAGTATTGATGAAAAAAGGAGTACAAGTGGTGGAGCATTTTTCCTTGGAGGAAGATTGGTTTCTTGGTTAAGTAGGAAGCAAAATTGTATTTCACAGAGTAAAATAGAATCAAAATATGTAGCAGTAGCAAACAATTGTAATCAGATAATATGGATGAAATAGATGTTGAAGGATATTGGAATCAAATTTGATGAGCTTGTTGTTATACACTATGATAACACTAGTACAGTAAGTATATCTAAGAATCTTTTATTTCACTCTAAGACAAAGCATATAGAAATAAAGTATCATGTAGTGAGAGAGAAAGTTGCAAAGAAAGAATTCAGACTTGAGTATATAAGTACAAAAGAGCAGATTGTAGATATATTTACAAAGCCCTTACCTAAAGATACATTTGAGTATTTGAGAGGTATGCTTGGGGTATGCTTGGGGTTATGCCCCAGCCTACTTTTGAGAAGTGATGTAGATTGTTGCATCAGTCCAGCGGTATATGATCTCTATATTTTTTTTGGACTGGATGTTGGTACTTCCTTTATGGGGGACTATGTGTATTTGAGTTGAGTCATGAGGACTCTAGTGAATGTATTTTTCTAAAAAGTGTCTTTTGACATTGAGGATTGACATATTGATGTATTACTTGTCATTGATGTCAATGGGGGAGAAGGATACATGAAAAAAATCCATTGATTGGGATGGGAAGAATATGATTGTGAGAAAATGAAGCAAGATTTCATTGATGAAGAGGATTTGAAAATATTTCAGAGCAGTAGTGTTGCAGTTTGGTATTCATGGAACTTGGATGATTTTTCATCTATGTTGCCATCAATACAAATATGGGAAATTGTTAGGAATGAAAGTTGAATATATCCTATGGGGGAGTATTCGTAGCCATTCTGTGGTAGTTGTATATTGCATTCATGATTATGATTGTCATTGATGTCAACACAGTGATCTACTGGACATTAGCAAAGAAGTAGAAAGTGTTTGATTTAGTGCACATGGGATATTAGAGATCAAGCTATGTGGAGTTGAGGACTTACTCTATATTGTGTCCTATGATAATGGTCAAGAGCGCGTACATAAATTCAATTATTCATGATAGTTATGTGTAATTCAGTGGAAGTAGTATTCAGACAGTGTTTCTGAGAAGCAGTTTGTAATAACTAGATGATATATCCTAATCGGGATAGAATCTAGGGATGTGAAACTTACAGTTGTTGAAGACATTATGATAGTGATGTGGACATGATAGCAAGGTCAGTGGTCATATGAGTGAAGAATTATTTTTTCTGGAAGCTGACAGTTTTATATAATTGTGAATTATTGTGTAACGTGTGGAAGTTTATATTTTATAATTTGTTGGCAGACTCATTTGTAATTATTTAAGTGTGGTATAAAGGAAGGATTTTTTTCCTTGTTAGATATGAAGTTCTAATGTAAGAATTTGAAAAATAGATATATGATATTATAAGAGGATATGTGAATTGTAGATATTTGGTATTGAGATCTAGTGAAGCAGTTGGTGCAGTTTGGCACAGACAGAGGAGAAGAGATAAGTTGATGAGATCAGTAATATTTTGGTATTATTCTATTTGAGTAATATATAGATCAATTGGACAGTGTGTTTAGTGATCTTTCCCTTGAATTTGTTTGGACAATGGGTCCTTCTGCCTTCCACAACTCCTAACAGGGTTAGAATATTTTAACAGGGATTCAAAGTCTCCTAATAGGGACTAATATGTACTGAATGTATTTCATAAGGCTCTTAATAGATTCCATCCTCTCACAATGAATTTTTATATTAGTGCATCTTTTGTGGGAATCATTCCCATCGGGGTTTACTCTTTGATCAAGAGGTTCCCTAGTCAACATATATTGTGTTATTGTGTTGTTGTGTATGTTTATCTTTCTATGGTTGTTGTTTACATTTCTTACATGGTTAAAATCTATTAATGGTGATAAAAGTTGTATTTATCAGATAACTGATTCAACCCCCCCCCCCCCCCACCTCTTAGTTGTATTGGTGGACTTTAATTTCTAACAAGTATTTCATATCATGCTCTAGAGGCTTGTTTCAATCCATACAACACCTTGTTTAGCTTGTAAACCATATTTTTCTTGCTCAGGTCAACAAATCCTTCAAGTTGCTCAATGTATACCTCTTCTTTTAATATACCATTCAAAAATGTAGATTTAACATCCATCTAATATACTTTGAATCCTTTATATGCAACATATGCAAGTAGAGTCATCACTTCTTCTAATCTTGTAACAGGGGAAAATGTCTCTCCATAGTCAATTCCTTCTTCTTGTGCATACCCCTTGCATACCAATCTTGCCTTGTTTCTTGTGACCTATCCATGTTCATTTAGCTTATTTCTGAATACCCATTTTGTTCCAATAACATTCTTATTTTCTAGTCTCGACACTAGAGTCTAGGTAGCATTCTTTTCTATTTGATCAATTTCTTCATTCATGGCTTGTATCCAATCATCATTTTCTAATGCATCTTTTACAGTTTTAGGCTCAAACTCACATAATAAGCATGTATGATCTTTCAACTTACTTCTTGTCTGTTAATCTCTATTGAGCATTTAAGGTTGTCATTAGTATCAAAGGTTATTAAACAGGTCGGTCGGTCACTTATATTGAGTTGGTCGGTAACCAGAAGTAAGACAAAGCAGTCGGTAAAGCCTTTACACCAAGCATCATAGAGTTTACCGAGCACCAACAACACTAACACTGATGTATAGTAAACATCAAGCATCATAGTATACACCGAGAAGATTATACAATGTTTATCGATGATCATAGAAAATGGCATAGTAATCTGAAATGGCACATTCTTCTATGCAAACGGTTACAACATATCGTAAAATAGTTTACCAAGATCGAGGAGCATTTATTGTAAAAGATAATCATTAAATGTAATGTTTATCTTATTGTAATAGTTGATCTAGGTTAATTTTGCACCGTAGATCTTAGGGTTATGATTATTTTTGTAACCTAATTTTTGCTAAAGCGGAAAAATAGAACACTATATATTTTTTATGTTCACATCATTTTGTGTGGTTGGTGAACTAATATATATATGAATCACGGAGCACTTGAAGCCATTGCCTAACTTCAAGTCAATCAGTTTACCAAGAAGAACAGAGTACAAAGGATATTAGATTGAGCAAAATCAGAGAAGGCTACTGAACAAAATAGAGCAGTGAATCATCACAGTCAAGGTGATATTTTTATGAGAATTGATTGATCTATTTCAGACAATTGAGTTGTCAACTAGCAGATAATTGCCTATTACTTTCTGACAATTGTAATAGAGTCTTTGATAAAATCTCTTAATAGAGTAGACTTAACAGTCTTAAGTAAATCTCTTAACCGAGTGCACACTTCATTAGTGTTGTCAAAATCCTATAACTAGGTAGATCTAGCTGATCTAATATGCTACTCCTAACAGGGTAAGATCACCAGAAGTGATCAAAACTTGTAGCCTTAACAGGCAAACCTTTTCTATCTGCAGTAGTGAAGAATTTATGGGTGTCATCCCCACCATAGTTTTTACCTTCTTACAAGGGTTTCTGTCTTACCAAAATACTTATGTTATGTGATTTTCATAGTGATTTCATGTTGTTTACTTACTCAAGTTACCTAGATGATTGATTTATGTAATTAGATTCAAGTTATTTTGATCGGTTATCACAGTACACAGTTATAGATCTGAAAAGTTTTTCAAGTAAATTTTTTGAAGGCATTGATTCACCCCTCCCCTCTCAGTACCTATCTCTCCTAATTACAACACTTATCATGACCCCAGATTCTTGATCTCTAATGATTTTTTTAGGATTATGATGTCTTCTTACATATTTAGCTAATGTAGGTTCAAATTTCTTTTGTCCTTGTTCTAAATCTTCAGATTCATCTTGCAAATTATTTGCTCCTTCTTCTTATTTCTCGAGAACATCCTCCTAATGCTCGACATTCCTTTCCCTATTCTCAGTAGCATCCTTATGATGTTCGACAGTACTCTCCTGATGCTTGGCATTACTTATCTGTGACTTTGCATCTAGTTTAGGTGTATTACTAGCCTCTCCTTCTTCCATGTATACAAAAGATTTGTAATCTTCAGGTTCTTTCTTGCACTCAACTTCATTTTTTTCTGCATATTCATCAATTCTAACATTTGGACTTTTCACAATTTTGTTAGTGTTAGAATTTAAATATTTATAAGCTTTTCTCTTAGTGGAATATCCTAGGAACATGCCTTCATCACTTTTTGTATCAAATTTTCTATTCATATTGTCTTTCAATATATAACATTTACTCCCAAAGACTCTAAAATACTTCACATTAGGTGCATAACTGTGCCATAACTCAAAAGGTGTAGCATTTGTACCTTTCTTGATTTTTACTCAGTTTAAGGTATAAACAACTATACTTACAACTTCTCTCTAGTAATTTTGTGCAACATTCTTCTCAATCACTAGTGTTCTAGCACAATCCATAATTGACATGTTTCTTCTCTCTGTTATGTCATTCTGTGGAGGTGTTCTTAGTGCAGACATCTATCTCTTTATTCCTCTATCATTGCATAATAGATTAAACTCATTTGATATAAACTCTCCACCTTAGTCAGATCTCAAGCATTTTAGGCTTCTACCTATTTATTTTTCAACTTTTTCCAAATACCACTTAAACAACTAAAATGCATCAGACTTCTCTTTTAAAATTATTATAGTCATCATCCTAGTATAGTCATCAACAAACAAAATAAAATACCTATTATCACAGTAAATTTGTACATCCATAGGTCCACAAAGGTCAGTATGAACCAATTCCAAAATATTTTTAGAAGTATATGTCTTGCTCTTAAAACTAGACTTTGTCATTTTTCCCAATTGGCACTATTTACACATCACATTATCAGGTTTCTTCAATCTCGACAAACCTCTAACTTTCTTATTTTTACTAATAGTTATCAGATTGTCAAAGTTCACATGACATGGCTTGTTATGTTATAACCATACATCATCAAATTGTGCAAACAAACATGTTTCTTCAGATAGGTCTAGATAGAACAAGTTGACTATCTTTAGCTAACAAAATCCCTTTACCTTTTTCTATCTTCATATAAAGATTATTGTTGTCATTTGTCCTTGCAAATCCAATCTTTATTAAATAATTGTCCAGTCTTTCATACCATGCTCTGGGGGCTTTTTTCAATCCATGTAGTGCCTTGTTCAGCTTGTAAACCATATTTTTCTTGCTTAGGTCAACAAATCCTTCAAGTTGTTCAATGTATACCTCTTCTTCCAATATACCATTCAAAAATGCAGATTTAACATCCATCTAATATACTTTGAATCCTTTATATGTAGCATATGCAAGTAGAGTCCCCACTCCTTCTAATCTTGCAACAAGGGAAAATGTCTCTCCATAGTCAATTCCTTCTTCTTGTGCATAGCCCTTGCATACCAATCTTACCTTATTTCTTGTGACCTCTCCATGTTCATTAGCTTGTTTCTGAATACCCATTTTGTTCCACTAACATTCTTATTTTCTAGTCTTTGCGCCAAAGTCTAGGTATCATTCTTTTCTATGTAATCAATTTATTCATTCATGGCTTGTATCCAATCATCATTCTCTAATGCATCTTTTATAGTTTTAGGCTCAAAATCACATAATAAGCATGTATGATCTTTCAACTTACTTCTTTTCATGACTCCATATTCCTGATCTCCAATGATTTGTTCAGGCTTATGATGTCTTCTTACATATTTAGCCAATGTAGGCTCAAATTTCTTTTCTCCTTGTTCTAGATCTTCATATTCATCTTGCAAATTATCTGCTTCTTCTGATTGGTCAGCAACGTCCTCCTAATGCTCAACATTTCTTTCCTAATTCTTGGTAGCATCCTTCTTATGCTCAGCAACACTCTCTTGATGCTTGACATTACTTATCTATGACTGCATCTGGTTCAGGTGTATTACTAGCCTCTCCTTCTTCCATGTATACAAAAGATCTATAATCTTTAGGTTCTTTTTTGCACTCAATTTCATTTCTTTTTGCATATTCATCAACTCTAACATTTGCACTTTTCACAATTTTTTTAGTGTTAGAATTCAAACACTTATAAGCTTTTATCTTAGTGGAATATCCTAGAAATATTCCTTCATCACTTTTTATATCAAAATTTCCATTCATATTATCTTTTAGTATATAACATTTACTCCCAAGGACTCTAAAATACTTCACATTAGGTGCATAACCATGCCATAACTCAAAAGGTGTAGCATTTGTACCTTTCTCTATTTGTACTCAATTTAAGTTATAAATAGTTGTACCTACAACTTCTCTCTAGTACTTTTGTGCAACATTCTTCTCAATCATCAATATTCTAGCACAATCCATAATTGGCATGTTTCTTCTCTCTGCTATGCCATTCTATGGAGATATTCTCGATGCAGACATATGTCTCTTTATTCCTCTATCATTTCATAATAGATTAAAATCATTTGATATAAACTCTCCACCTTGGTCATATCTCAAGAATTTTAGGATTCTACTTATTTATTTTTCAACTTTTGCCAAATACCACTTAAATAACTGAAATGCATCAGACTTCTCTTTTAAAAATATTATAGTCATCATCCAATTATAGTCATCAACAAACAAAATAAAATACTTATCACCACAATAACTTTGTACACCCATAGGTCCACAAAGGTCAGTATGAACTAATTGTAAAATATTTTTAGAAGTATATGTCTTTCTCTTAAAACTAGACATTGTCATTTTTCCCAATTGGCACTGTTTACACATCACATTATCAGGTTTCTTCAATCTCAACAAAGCTCTAACTTTCTTTTTTTTACTAATAGTGATTAGATTGTCAAAGTTCACATGACATAGCCTCTTATGCCATAACCATACATCATCAAATTTTTCAAACATGTTTCTTCATATAGGTCTAGATAGAACAAGTTACCTCTTGATTGTTCCCCACTTCCAATTATTTCACCAGTGGCATTAAATATTTTATCTTTTCTTTGATTAAATTCCACTCGGTAACCAATACTATTCAACTGTGGAAGACTCAACAAATTATAGTTAAGACCTTCAAACCAATAAACATTTTCACATGTGATCTTATCAGTCAACTTAATTGATCATTTTCCTCTTATAGAACATGGTGCATCATTACCAAACTTAACACTTCTACCTTTGTAATGATTTAGGGTCTCAAATTTACTTTTATGACCAGTCATGTGATGTGAGAAACCATTATTAATAATCTATTTATCACCTTTAATTACATAAGAAATAAGTACAGTTTTCTCATCTTCATCAGAATCATCTTTCATAGCAACATAAACAACTTCAATATCACACTCATCAGGTTCACTAGTTTCACTATCATTTTCCTCTTCAACAATATAGCAATATTTCTTACCTTTGTCCTTGTAGTCTCTATACCTTTGGTGATCTCTTCCATTTCTCTTTTCTTTGTACTTGCTTTCCCTTCTCTCATCTTTGTCATTCTTGTCAGGACATCTTGCTACAATATGGCCAACTTTGTTACATGAAAAATAGATTATAGGAAGTTTACCTTTATATTTCCCTTTTCCTCTTTGTAGCCTCCTATCCATGAGTGTCTCAAGATCATCTAGTTTTTCATCAAAGGTGTCACTATTACTATCACTATCACTTTTCACACATTTCTCTTTTTCCTTTTTAGACTTATGCAGAACCATTTGTGACTTGAATGCAAATTCAGAATTAGGTAATTTAGTTATCATAATTAGACATCTCAAAGGTAGTAAGCTTACCAACAAGACTTTCCAGAGTTAGATTATTACCAGGGTTACATCTTGATTCTTGTATTGCAGAAATTTCGATAGCATAGATAGGAAGTGAAGTCCTCAATACTTTACCAATAATAGTTTCATCATCAATGTTTCCATTAGCTCCTCTAATAGCATTCACTAGCTCCTTAATTCTACCACAATACTGAGCAATATTTTCACCTTCTTGCATTTTCATTTCATCAAACTTACCTCTCAAAATTTTAGATTTTTCTCTCAATATATTTGTATCTCCACCATAGATAGTTGTAACAGTGTACCATATTTGCTTTGCAGTAGTGCAGTCCTTGATATCTTCAAATTCAGGATAGCATAGGGCTGATGCAATCTCCAACATTACTTGATTATGTTCTTATTTTTCTTTCATCTCCTCGATATTCAAAGGTGCAACAGGTATAACATAGTCATGTTCCACATAGTATTTCACCGAATCACCAATACCAACTAGGTGCAATTTCATCAAAATCTACCATGCAAGGAAGTTCTCTTTGTTCAGCTTCGGTACCTCCTTTTTACACATCTTGATCATTTTCTTCAAGAACCTTTAAAAATTTCTCTCTAAGCAACAACAACTCTGATACCAATTGTTAGAATGATTTAGAATAATTGAGAGGGGGGGTTAGTTATCCTCAGGTCTAGATGTACCAATTGAACTTTTCAGTACTTCAACAACTCAAATCTAATCAGCAATTCAACTCTATCTCTAAAGTATATATCAGAAACATATAACATATAGTCCACTATCCAAAAGAAATTAACTTGCAGAATATAACAACATTCACATCAAAACATTCACACAAGTATAACACCAGTATTTATAGTGGAAACCCAAATTGCGAAAAACCACTTTGTAACATGCTATTGATTTTCACTCTTCTGAAGTGAGCTCTGTGAGAAGCCAACCTAGTTAAAGGCTTGCAAACACACTATTAGGTGTGATCCTATTAAAGGATTTAATCACCCTATCAAAAGTGGCCTGGTTAGAGGACTTAAGAACATTCTATTAGAATGTCACCTTGATTAAAGGATTTATACAATGAATGTTAGGTCAATCTTGTTTAAAGGATTTAGACTGATACAATGGTTAGAAAGTAATAGTAATTTTTGATCTAAAAAACATACAACTCACTTTTCAAATATAGATCCACTTCGCACATATATTGATTTACTGATTGACCATCATTTGCATCTCCATCTCTGATCTACTCAGAATTCTCTTCAAGAAATCACCACAACTCTGTTCATCTCTTCACATCTTTCACCTTCAGCCTTCTTCTTAGACTTGTTAGTTAATAACATCAACCTCTTCTCACTTCTTACTATAACCTCACAATTAGGTTTTCCTTTATACCTCTTCAATCAAGTAGATCAATATTTTTCCGCTTAATCTCCTCCATAGATCTTAGGTTTAGGTCAAATTCATCAAATCCTTCCATCATTATGTTCTTCATCTTTTCCTTATAGATACATCTTTAAACTTCTCTTAGAATCCATAAGAAAACAATTTACCATGCATTAAATGCTCCATAAAATTCATTAATAATGTTAACACATTTTACATATCCCAAGAATTCAACTATGTCGGCTGGGATCCTCAATTCTTTCACCAAATGTAAATTACTGACACTCGGTCAATACTATGTTCATCTTCTCGGTCATCACTGTGTATCTCAGTCATCACTACAAACTGTCTACCTCAAAAAAATCTATCTTTTCTCGGTAATTTTCTATCGCTCAAAAATTACTGATGTTCGGTCAACACTAGATTTACTCGGCATATACTAGTGCTCAGTCGACACTAACATCACTTGGCTTAAACTAGATTTCTTCACTTTTTCTCAGTTAAGCCTACTTTTCCACTCTTTATTCTTACTTAGATAAACAATATATTATCTTATCAATGTTCCAACTAATTAAGTACCCATTGAAGTATCCAATAACTCAACCTTTTCTTAGGTTCTTTTATTATCTCCTTTTTCCAAACCCTCATCATCAATCAATAGATAAGGTAGTCTCTTAGATAGAAATTATCTTACCAGTTAAGGTTTGACATCAATGACAATATAATAATTATTTCAATTGTGATTTCCAACATGTGTAACCCTTCGAAATTAGATATGGCCAATCTCACAGTGCCCAATGTGATTGTTGATACCGAATTGGTATATGCATTAAGATGGAACTACGGGGCAAAGACCAGAACAGTGAGAAAAGTTGGTGGAACCCCTCTCCTGGTCATAAGTAAAAATATGATACAAGAATGTTTTATATTGAGTGCTTAGAAAATTTTCAAGCTTCACAAAGAATATTTCCCTGTGGACTATGAGCGAATGGTGAAGAGCATTGGTCTAAAAGAGGTGGCTTTCTTTATAAATAGAAAATATAAGAATAGAATGATTCAATTGAATGGAAATGCTCCTTTCTCTACTGGTATTTTCATGTGGTTCTCTCAAAGGACATATTGGGGTTGGGGGAAAGTAATGGGAGAGGACCACAAATCTAGGATGCCTATTGATCTGATGAAGGGTACTCCCCTTAATACCACAAACACATAACAGAAACAAAGAAATAACAACAATTTGCAAGAACATAAAATGGGCTTTTTATTATCTCCACAAATGTGGAATTACAAATTTTAGAATTACAATATGCAAAGCCACATGGGCATTTTCCTTACAATATTCTGTAGGATGAAGCCTTGAATCATTACCTAGATCTACCCAAAACTGCTCTGAACTCCTCCGAACTACCCTAGACAACACTACAGGCCTTCCTTATATAGGCAATTTTCCACCACCTGGGAAGGTTCCAGAAATTTAGCCTCTAAGATCGACCAAACTTAGAATTATTTTATTTTTCATTTTATTACATCATAATCAGCTCAAAACAACTTTTGAAACCCAAACATAAATTTTGAAGGAAACTTATTTTCCACCATTTCAGGTGCCCCAATTTCTGGAGACCATAAGTCATCACCAGTTGACCTGATTGACTATTGTAATACCCCAAAAATGGGCCATAGGTTCATTAACCTCCTATATTGACACATCGAACGAAATCCACATCAAAGTCCTAACCTAAGGCACATCGGCACATTACCGAATCTTAATTGATTATCCTAAATTTTGCATTGGAGAATATTCCTAGTAATATTCCTATTTTATCATAATTATCTTTAATTTAATGATTATTTGGTGATAAATCATATTTATCCTAAGGTTGATTAATTGAATATGATGAATATTTAATTAATTAATTTAATTCTGCCACTTAATTATTTAATTAAATTTAATTATATTTATTCCTAATTATTATTATTTAAATTGGACAATAAATCAAAATTCCTATCATTAATTGATTAAATTCTTATTTAATTAATTAAAGCAAGTTGTCATATTTAATGATATTATTTTTGAATAAAAGTTTGATTTTAATAATTGATTAACCAATAAATCAATTGTTATTTTTAATTCTAAAAATCAATTAAGTGGAAAATAAATCACTTTATTTATTAAATTAATTCATATTAAATCATGCACAATCACAAAAGCAGTCAACTTTAAAACAATTGCTAATTTCAATTTGTAAACTTTCTAAAACTCAACATCTAATGAGGAGTTGAAAAAAAACAAAAAAAAAAGAACTAAAGCTCTATTTTGAGATAAAAATTGCTTTTGCATGATTTTATGAATTATTTAGTCTTAATTTCTTGTTAACTTAAAAATCAACCTGAGTTTATCAAGAGTGATTTATGGCTTTTTTCAATGCATCCTCAAAGCCCTAGATTTCTATAAAACCAAGGCTCAGCTCTTCATAATATATATCATAATTGTGCAAATTTATGCTGGCGAATTGGTATCTAAAGAATTGGAGCTTCTTTGTGAATCAAACAACTTTGTGAGATCATTCATATTTTAGCATATCATTGTTAGATTAATTGCAATGCATATCAATTTCATCTAGCTTAGAACTCATATCAGATTTCTCATTCTTATTGCATAGAAAATATCAAAAATATAGATTAATTGGCATACATTCCACATCTAGATTTTGCATTCAAATCTTTCATTTAGGTGTCGTCAAGATCACTGATCTCAGTATAATTTGAGAATACATACTCGCATCTATTAGAAGGCAGTAAATCGCCTGGTTAGTTTAGTTTTCATTTCATTGCACGATTTTGATTTTAATTAACCTCTAATGTTTTACTGAAGTGTTGTGTCTACAGAGCGGGTACAAAATTTACACACACATTTTTGGCACCCATCTTGGGGCCTTGAAATTTTTTTCCATTCTACTCTATCAAATTTCTATCATTTTTCTCAAACCCAGGACCATAAGGTTAATTTTTGTGAGTTTTGTTATAAATTTCTGAGCTGTTTTTCCAAAAATCTGACTAATGTTTTTATTGGTACATGCACATATGACATGATATAGATCCAAAATTTATATTTTTAGAAATTTATTTGAGTTATCTTTCATTTTCCATTAGTTTGGATTAATTTTGTTTTGATTTACAAAAGCTATGATCATTTTAGTGAAGACTAGTCTGAACCTGATTTTATGAAATTCGACTGATGTTTTTATTGGTACATGCATATATGACATGATACAGATCCAAAATTTATATTTTTGGAAAGGTATTTGAGTTAGATTTTATTTTAAATTGGTTTGGATTAATTTAGTTTTTATTTGCAAAAGTTATGATCATTTTAGTGAAGACTAGTCTGAACCTGATTTTATGAAATCCGACTGATGTTTTTATTGGTACATGCACATATGACATGATACAGATCTAAATTTTATATTTATGGAAAGGTATTTGAGTTAGCTTTTATTTTCTATTGTTTTAGATTAATTTCATTTTAATTTGAAAAATTTATTGTTGATTTAGTGCAGACTGGTCAGAATCTAATTTTTTATGACAATAGGTTTTTCGATTATCAAATGACATATTATATTTGACTAACCTAATTTTCTACCACGTGGGGTTGATAAATTTTTTTTATTTTTTTATGGATTTTTATAACATTGGGTTTCATGTACAAGAATAGCTAAGTTTTTCATAACAGTGGTTTGCAGGTGCAGGTGCAGGTACGTCTTGTGGGTACAAAAGATAGAAGACAAATGCTCAAAAATTGCTAAAAATCATGTTGTGAGGAACTTAAGTATTCTATTACATCTGATAACACTTCATTTTGGGACATAAAACAAACTCTCTTATGTCAAGCTTGAGTGCCTTTATAGCTTTCATAATTCACACTTCAGTTTTGGGCTCTAAAATGAACATAGATTTGCTTTTTGCATATCTGTTACACATAGTAATTAGGCCATATGAACACTATTTGTGGTTCTTGAGAGAGTAGGTTTCCAAAAAAACTCTTCTCAATGAGAGAACCCCTTGCAGGTAGGGAGGATACTGAGGGAGTCTCACGTTCCACTAGATCCATGTATCTTCAACTTTTGATCGATGCATTCTCTCTCCAGAGAGGTTGATAGATCATAAGGGGTTGACATCATAGATCTTTGTGAGATAATCTTGGTCTTAGCATGTCGAATTAATCTATCTACTTTGTTTGGGTTAAAAGTGAAAAGGCTAGGGGATTATGCTCTACTTCCTTTTTGGATAGTACCAGAAACTCAAATCCTTGAATCTAGAACCAGTCTCCATGTGGTATATTTTGTGAGTCACCTTTAGAGAGGGTTAACCGTAGTGGACATTGCCTTAATTGGGTCAACCACATTGACGAAACCTCAAGAGATAATAGCCATTTTCACCATGGTAGTGACAACTACTATATAAATTTCCTGTTGGAAGAAATCTCCACAAGTGTGGTCTCCTGTTGGGCTGTCAGATCTCCCTAGCAGATCCTGAAGATTAAGTTCTCAAACTATGGCAAAACCTCGGTGCGCCTAGATTGGAGTTCACCCTCTTGGATCATAAAAGTTGTAGAGTTAGACCATTACTACAAACCCAAGTGAGGCCAATTTTTTATTTTCTAGGAATATGTGCATTATTGAAAAACATTTTGGAACATACACAAGTAGTATTTCTAGGGATTAGCACAATAAGTCATTATTGCTTGTTCATGTGTAAGGTTGCTTTTGCCCTTGTTCATTGTTTTCAGACGATTGCTGGCTCGGCTTGCTTTCTATTTTGCATGCTTGATATCTACTTGGTTACTTGAGATAAACTTTTACACAGATCTTCAAAAACTAGACAGAAAAATTTGCAAACAAATTGATACTAAAAAACTAAAAAATTGCAAATCTAAAGCAAAAATCCTTTCTGGTATCAAAAGTCATCCTAAAATTTCAAAACTTGTATCAAAGCCAAAGTCATCCTAAAAGAACATAAAGAATGATCAAGATCAAGAACCCTCCATGTCATCCACTCCTTTTCATGATGTCTCTTATCCGCTTCAAGGTTCTTTTGATCCTGCACACCCTTTCTCATGCATTCCATCATGTCTTAAGTCTTCTCCTAAGCAAGATCACACTACTACTTACACTGTTGAGCTTAATGACAATCAAAATAACTTTACCCCACTTCCAATTTCCAAAGATGATACTTCCATTAAGGTTGGAAAAAATGATGTTGTTACTTCCAATGTTAAGCCTATTGAAAATCAAGAGAAAGATTATGTGCTTATGCTATCCAAAGATCCTTGTCAAGATCAAAGTCTTCCATCTTCTTATTCTACCACTCCATGTTCATTTCCACTTTCTACTCTTCCCAAGTCTTTGCAAGCTTTGAACAATCATATCAAAGAAGGTGCTCATATTCAAGATGTCCATGATTCTATTGAAAATCCTAATGCTCACTCTAAAGATGTTGATATCCTTGGTTGTCATATAGATGCTGATGAACTTATTGATTATCCTTTTGTATCTCCCATGTCCATCCTTGGACCTCCTCCACCACTACTAAGGGCTTCATGTCTGTCTTCCATCTTTGGTCCATATGTCCCTTCACTTTCCCCTCCTAACTCTCCTAATTCGCTATCCATCTTGGGTCCTTACATCCCTCCATCTCCTATCTTTCCGCAAGATCAACATAGATGCATACCCTTGAATCCTTTTCATCCACCCACCCATTTAAACTATTCATGTCCTCCTTCCACAAGTCCCAAGTTCTTTGGAAGTAACTTGAATGTTCAATACAAGAAAAAGAAGCAATACAAGAATCCATAAAAAAAAAAAAGATCACCATATCTCCTCTAATTGACATGGAGGCATAAAGTCAAAAGAGATATCTAAGAAAAAAAACTACAAGACAAGTATGGGTTCCAAAATTCATCATTAAAGATATTCTCTCCAAATCGTCAAAAAGAAATAAAAAGCCTATGACTATATGGATTCCAAAATATCTCTTGAAAGAGTCTAATGTTGAGAAACAAGTGAAGTTGACATTCAAGCTTCCAAAGGCTTCCACTTCATCTTCTTCCAAAAATATTCTTTCATTCCATGTGCCTAAACCACAACCTCTGCTATCCATTTGCTATATTCCTTCACATATTTCTTCATTCATGTTTCCTCCATCCTCTTGCCACCCTTCAAGGTGTGTGTTGATGTTGATCTTGCCTTCTTTTCCATCTACCCTTTCACAATTCTTCTATTAATTATTCTTCTACCTTCTATCCTTTTTCCTCATTTGCCTATTCCTCCTATCTTCCAACCTCACTCGCTTTACATAAAACCTTATCCTCCATTTTTCTCTTCCATATTCCTTTCCCTATCAACATCTTTGAGCATATCATTTGAATCCTTGGCATATAATGGTTTATCCTTTCAAGGAGAATTATCTAAAAAGCTTGCCTTCTTTCAAAAAATAAAAATAAAATAAAATAAAATACTATGAAAAAATAATGAAAATCTCACAACAAATCGAATTCTCAAGATTGATTCTTCAGTCTCCAATTTGATAGCACGAGTGTGCAATTCATGGATGGATGGATTATGAAGAGCTGAAGCCTTAATTTATAGAAATTTAGGGCTTTGGAGGTGCATGAAAATAAAGCTATAAATCACTCAAATAACTTAGGTTGATTTTTGAGTTATTTTTAAATAAAGGATAATTAACTCACAAAAATATACAAAAGCAGAGTTCAACTCAAAATAGAGTTTAGATTTAATTGATAATTGATAGTTGTCTTCTTTTCTGATACATGCATGTTTTATTTATGAATTAATTTAATAATAAAGTGATTTATTTCCAACTTAACTGATTTTGAAAAATAAAACAATTGATTTATGGGTTAATCAATTATTTTTCAAACTTTTATTCAAAAATAATATTATTAAAAATTGACAACTTGCTTTAATTAATTAAATAAGAATTTAATCAATTATTCATAGGATTTTGGATTTATTGTCAAAATTAAATAATACAATTTAAGAATAAATAGAATTAACTTCAATTGAATAATTAAGAGACAGAATTAAATCTAATTAATTAAATATTAAAAATATTCAATTAATCAAACTTTAGGATAAATAGGATTTATCACCAAATAATCATTAAATCAAAGATAATTAAGATGATTAGGAATATTACCAGGAATATTCTTCAATGCAAAATTTAAGATAATCAATTAGGATTCGATGATGTTTAGATATGCCTTAGGTTAGGAAAATGTGCCAAAATAAATATATAAAAAAAAAATTGAAAATGTGCCTTGGTGAAAACCTGGAAATAGCCACCTTGGTAGCAAAAGTAAAGAGAAATAAATTCATCTTATGGTGAAAACCACTCCCTTGTGGCACCTCAGATAAGTACCGTGATGAAAACCTAGCAATCAGGCATCATGCATAGTTCTTCTACATATTTCATCCATTCCATCTTCTCTCTTTGATCTTAACAATGTTGATCTATACACGAACATTTGGCTATCTTGTGAGCTATTTTACAATGATCTTGCTTTCATTCCTTTCATGTTTAGCCTTCATATAGTATCTTCCTCCATTCATTCTAGCCTTTCACCATCCTTTTCCCCTTTGGTCTTGATCTAATAACAAAAAAAAGTAAAACACGATGCTATGAAGCCTCTTGACATGTCTACTCCTTTGGACTACATCCTTTCCTTCTCTTGCATTATGATTTTGTGACTTATCCTATGATGGCCTTTCATTGCTTGTTCAAATGCGCTTTACATGACAATTTTTTCCTAGCTTGGGTATTCTTGAGGAGTTTGCCCTTGAGAATTTCTTTCCTTCATCCTCTTTCATTCTCTTTTCTTCCATCTCTTCCACCAACTTGCTAATCCCTCTTGTTCTCCACCTTGCTAGACATTGGGACTGCACGATATGATCTTTCTTGGGAGTTTGCAATGGAGAAAGATGCAATCAAGTTTGCTAAGAACTGTCAAAAGTGTCAAGTGCATGGCAACTTAATTCATGCTCCAGGGAGAGATCTAATTCTCTTTACTACACAATGGCCTTTTCACCAATGGGCATTTGATCTTATGGGAGCTATACATCCTCATTCTTCTAATGGACACACCCATATAATCATAGCTATAGATTATTTTACCAAATGGGTAGAAGCAGTCCCTTTGACACAAGCCACTGGAAAGCAAATATCTATGTTCATATTGAACTATATCATATGCAGATATGGGATCTCACATTCTATAATCACACATAATGGGGGACAATTCAAAAATAAAGACCTAGATGATTTATGTGCCAAATTTAAGATCACACAACATTGGTCTTCTATCTACTATCCTCAAGGGAATGGACAAGTAGAGGCTTCTAATAAGAATTTGTTGAAAATCTTACACCGCACAGTTAATAAGATAGGAACAGACTGGCATCTCATGATCAATCCAGCTCTCTGGGCCTATAGAACAAGTATCAAAATGCCTACTAGGGCTACACCTTTCGCTTTAATTTATGGGTCTGAAGCGGTACTATCTATTGAGGTTGAAATCCCATCACTAAGAATCAGAATGCATGGTCTAGTAACTGATGATGACTACAAAGTGTCTAGGTTGCAAGAACTTGAACTACTAGATGAGCACAGACAAGTAGCATATGATCATCTCAGAGTATATCAGAAGAGAATGTCTAGAGGCTACAACAAGAAATTCAGACACAGATAATTTCAGGTTGGTGATCTAGTCTTGAGAGAAAATCCTAAAAATCAATCACATCGAGAACGCAAGGGGAAGTTTGAACCTAACTAGCTGGGTCCCTTTGTTATCACTGCTACTTTTGGCTCTAGTGCCTATCAACTCTCAATGACTAAAGGAGAGCAACTCTGAGAATCAATCAATGTTCTCCATCTGAAAAAATTCTATGCCTAAGGCATTCAGTCTATGGTAAAATGTCCTAAAAAAATTTTAAAAACTTGAAAAAGTCCTTAAAAAAATGAACATCTTTGTGAAAACCTAGCAATAGGCACCTTGATGATTCACAAAAAAAAGTAAAAAATATCAAAAGTACAAAAAAAGTAAAAAATATCAAAAATATCAAAAAAATTAAAAAAATGAAAAATACAAAAAAAAGAAAAAAAAAAGAAAAAGTGCCTTGGTGAAAACCTGGAAACAGGCGCCTTGGTAGCAAAAATAGAATCTCTACCAAGATGGTGAAAACCTGGCAAATGGGTGCCACTTGTTTCAATATGCTCCATCTATCAGTGCAATCTTGGTCTTTCCCAACTTTCAGTCTTGCTTTAGTTTGTACATATCTCCCAGTTTATTTTCACATTCCTATTTTCAATAAGTCAGTTTGTACGCCAATCGGCTCAAGCATCTATATCCTATCAATGTTCAAACTTGGGGGCAATCAAAGTCATATCCTATGACCTCCAATGTATCTTAGACGTATCATATCCAGTCAGAGTCCTTTGAAGCTTCATTTGAGTCAATCAGTCAGTCTCGTCTCCAGAAAAAATTTTGCATCTACAACAACGCAATCAAACATCAAACTGAAAATAATCTATGCTTTTTACATGCTTTTATCTCCTTGTATGCTTACTGATTCACATTGAGATTGTTGCATATTTTGTTCCCATGAGCTCTTCAATGACGTCCTTTACAGGATTTAGAGAGTGATGACTGGAGGCATAATCTTTTCTTTGTTTTCTTCTTGTATGTGAAAATATAACAACTTTGGAAATTCTGGATTGAAATGGTGTCCGACTGCAAGAGCCTCTATCTCAAATTGGATGACCATGCGTACCTCGACCATTGATACCCAAAAAATTTAAGGAAGTTTGATCTAACTATTATCTTTTTTGAGCGAGTTCTTTCTCTTATTGTGAAATGCAATCTTACGTAAGGAGGTCAACGATAAAGGGTCACTACGGGTAATTCACACTGGATTTAGGATGATCTCTTTGTGTGTGTGAAAATTGTACCTAATCTGTAGACACAACACTTCAGTAAAATATTAGAGGTTAGCAAAAATTAAAATCGTGCAAAATTGAAATCTAATTTAACCAAGCGATTTACTACTTTCTAGTAGGTGCAAGATTGATGTTCTCAGATTGTTATCGAGATCAATGACCTAGACGACACCTAAATGAAGGATTTGAATGCAAAACTGATATGAAATATGAATGCAATTAATCTATTTTTTTGGATTTTAGATGCAATAAGATGAAAAATAATATGAATCTGTGCTAATATGAAAATTGATCTATGATATGCTAAATGATCTAACAATGATATGAAAATGAATCTAAATGAATGTAAAAAAAAAAACAAATTGATCTCACAATAGCCTTGATTCACAATAAGCTTTGATTCTCCAAAATAGTTGTGCAATTCGTAGACGACTTTGACAAAGTAAACTTGCAAAATTATAAGATTCTATGGATGCAAATTTGAGAGATGAATTATGAAGAGCTGAGCCTTGATTTTATAGAAATCCAGGGCTTTGGAGGTGCATGGATAAAAGTCATAAATCACTCAAATAACTCAGGTTGATTTTTGAGTTATTTTTAAATAACAGATAATTTAATTCACAAAAACATGCAAATCATGCAAAAATAGCTTTTTTAACTCAAATTAGAGTTTAAATCAGCTTTTTGAACTTCAAAAGGATGTTGAGTTCTAAAAAGTCAACACTTTGCATTGATTTTCTAATTTGGAGTTTAACTATTTCTTTGATTGTGCATAATAATTATGAATTAATTAAATAAAGTGATTTATGCTCAACTTAACTGATTTTTGAAAATAAATAATTGATTTATGGGTTAATCAATTATTTAATCAAACTTTTATTAAAAATTATATTATTAAATAATGACAACTTGCTTTAATTAATTAAATAAAAATTTAATCAATTATTCATAAGATATTAGATTTATTATCAAAATTAAATAATACAATTAATAATAGATAGAATTAAATTTAATTACACAATTAAGTGGCAAGATATTAAATCTAATTAATTAAATATGAAAATATTCAATTAATCAAACTTAAGATAAATGTGATTTATCGCCAAATAATCATTAAATTAAAGATAATTAAGATAATTAGGAATATTGCTAGGAATATTCCCCGATGCAGAATTTAAGATAATCAATTATGATTCGATGATGTTTAGATGTGCCTTAGATTAGGACTTCGATGTTGATTTTGTTCGATTTGTAGATGTAGGAGGTTAATGAACTTATAGCCCATTTTTGGGGTATTACACTCTTGACTGTATGATGTGTTTGAAGGCAAGGTGTATTCTGGTCATCACAACATTTATGTTTTGATGCTTATACAAATTGCAATATTAAAATGGACATGATATTCAGGTCATCCTGGCATTTATGCCTTGGTACTTATATCTAATCCAACATTCCAAAAACAAAATAAATATTCATATGTCCATGGTTGCCTAACCAGTGGGTTTTGTATTGATTCCTGCGCATAAAAATCGATATTCATATGTCTATGGTTTCATAACTAGTGGGCATTGTATTGATTTATCCAGTTACCTAAAAATTCAATGATGAGAATGATCGACACATGATCAGTGACTAGGTCCTAAGTCTTAGGTCGCATTTCATTCTGCATGTCTCTTTGCATTTTGCATGTTTGCATGATCTCACAATGGTTGGCTAAACTTCAATGCTTAAATGATTCTTCAAATCGCATCTTCAAATCTAACAAGAGTTGAATCTCACACAAAGGTTCCTCCAACAAAACAAGTAGAATCTTTTTTCAGGATCAAAATCAAAATCTGTGATCATTCATATTATTAACTACTTGCATAATCAACCTTCTATCATCACAGAAATCTATAATTCAACTTAACTGATTATCTTACATCAAACTATCAAAATTTCAACTTGGTCAACCATGGTCAACTCATGGTCAAACCTAGTCAAACTTGGTCTTCTGGACCTCCAAACGATGCAAAATATATTCTCGGACATGTATAACCACTTCTTAAATCAATTAACATGCTTCTAAACCATAACGTTGAGTTTTCTTGTCAGATTTCAATTTTAATCCCGAAGGGGGCATGGTATTGCATATCATTCAAAGTCTGTAATATATTCTTTCCTCAGTAATCAAGACAATGACCACGTCTAGTTGCTGATTCATCAAAAGTCCTCATTGCTTGGGGCAAATCAATCATAGATTGGGGCATATCAGATTCATCGAGATCCATATCAATCTGGTATTCTCTTAATCTTGTAAACTGTATCAGTTTTTTTTGCAACCATCGGTTCATTAGTGTTATTTCCCTGGTTCTTCATAATTGAAGGGTTTAGATGTGATACCAATGTGATTCTTATCGACAATCGGGTCTAGAATCGATCACTCATTTCTTTGCAATCATAAGGTTCAGAATCAAGCATTTCGACACTTTTTTGCAATCATCGGTTCATTGCTGTTATAGTTAACATTATCTTTGGTCATTCAAGAGCTAACATCTTTGAATCTTTCAAATCAATTTCTATTTCATATCAATTTCAATTTCAAACATCAGTTTCAACATCATACACAGACTGTCTTTGAACCACTGCACTTCACACACTAATTCAAAGAGGGGCAAGATGTAATACCCCAAAAATGGGCTATAGGTTCATTAACCTCCTATATCGACACATCGAATGAAATCCACATCAAATTCCTAACCTAATGCACATCGGCACATTATCGAATCTTAATTGATTATCCTAAATTCTATATCAGAGAATATTCCTAGTAATATTCCTATTTTATCATAATTATCTTTAATTTAATGATTATTTGGCGATAAATCATATTTATCCTAAAGTTGATTAATATAATATGATGAATATTTAATTAATTAATTTAATTTTTCCACTTAATTATTTAATTATATTTATTCCTAATTATTATTATTTAAATTAGATAATAAATCAAAATTCCTATCATTAATTGATTAAATTCTTATCTAATTAATTAAAGCAAGTTGTCATATTTAATAATATTATTTTTGAATAAAAGTTTGATTTTAATAATTGATTAACCAATAAATCAATTGTTATTTTTAATTCTAAAAATCAGTTAAGTGGAAAATAAATCACTTTATTTATTAAATTAATTCATATTAAATCATGCACAATCACAAAAGCAGTCAACTTTAAAACAATTGCTAATTTCAATTTGTAAACTTTCTAAAACTCAACATCTAATGAGTTGAAAAAAAATTTAAAAAAAAGAACTAAAGCTCTATTTTGAGATAAAAATTGCTTTTGCATGATTTTATGAATTATTTAGTCTTAATTTCTTGTTAAATTAAAAATCAACCTGAGTTTATCAAGAGTGATTTATGGCTTTTTTCAATGCATCCTCAAAGCCCTAGATTTCTATAAAACCAAGGCTCAGCTCTTCATAATATATCTCATAATTGTGCAAACTTATGTTGGCGAATTGGTATCTGAAGAATTGGAGCTTCTTTGCGAATCAAACAACTTTTTGAGATCATTCATATTTTAGCATATCATTGTTAGATTAATTGCAATGCATATCAATTTCATTTAGCTTAGAACTCATAACAGATTTCTCATTCTTATTGCATAGAAAATATCAAAAATATAGATTAATTGGAATACATTCCACATCTAGATTTTACATTCAAATCCTTCGTTTAGGTGTCGTCAAGGTCACTGATCTCGGTACAATCTGAGAATACATACTCGCATCTATTAGAAGGTAGTAAATTGTCTGGTTAGTTTAGTTTTTATTTCATTGCATGATTTCAATTTTAGCTAATCTCTAATGTTTTACTGAAGTGTTGTGTCTACAAAGTAGGTACAAAATTCACACACAACTATTATGACCCCATTTCAGAAAGGGTTTGAAGTGCTCTACAACACCTAAATTAAGCAAGCTTCATTAAGCTAAAGTTTCGACCTCATCCGGGGCCTCTAAAGCCTTCAAAACTGAGTTCAATGTTTTTGTACCCTATTGCTAATACCAAAAATTTTCAATATCTTCAAAACTAGACTTGATCTGGCAATGAAACCTTACTGGTAGGCTAATATGACCAAAATGAACCTCCAGGGAAGAAAATAGAACATTCTGAGCTCAGACAAAAAACTTACTAAAAATAGTAAATTTCCAAAAATAACAACTCTGCACAAGATAGCCCTTATTGAAAAGAAACCAAAATTATTTTTGGGTGATGCAAGATTGCTCTTACACCCAGGATTCTCCTACATCAGACACCTGGGATAATTTGAGAAGTGACCCTATCATGACTCAAGTGTGAAGAGGAAAACCAAGACGGTTAACCTCCTCCTTTGTCAACCATGATGAATCTTCAAAAGGTCATCCTTTCCATTTGACCAGATATTCTTCATATGTCTTGTTCCTTGTTCTTCTTCCAACGTGACTGTCCAGTATATCCTCAATCTCCTTGGTAGTTGAACTGGTTGCTGGAATAATCCACTATGATCTCATCTTCAACACCTCCCTCATGATACTTTGTCAGATCTAAAATGTTAAACACTGGTGAAATATTCAGCTCAGTAGGAAACTTGACCTCATAGGCATTTCCTAAATCATGCTTCTTCAATATCGTACATGGCCCAAACTTCTTCATTTTCAACTTGTTATATGTACCAACTGGAAATCGCTCCTTCCGCAAATGAACCATGACTTCATCTCCAACCTAAAATTCTTTATGCCTCTTTTTTTCATCTTCCTTAGCCTTATATTGTGCAATCATCTTGGTAATGTGCTTCCTCACTTCCTCATGGATGTTTTTCAAATGTTCTACAAAATCGTCAGCTTCAGCACTACCTATTTCTCCTTTATCTATCTTTCTCAATTCAGATGCATTTCTAGGACTACTTCCATATACAATCTAGAATGGTGATTTACCAATGCTCCTATTGACAAAATTATTGTATGCAAATTGTGTCTATGGTAAAATCAAATCACATCCTATTGGTTTGTCTCCAACCAAACATCTCAACAAATTTCTCAAACTCCTATTCACAACCTCTGTCTATCCATTAGTCTATGGATAATGTGATGAACTAAACTTCAAATCTATCTTCAACTTCTTCCACAATGTACACCAGAAATATCCAACAAACTTAGTGTCCCAATCTGAAATTATACTCTTTGGCAAACCATGTAGTCTCACCACTTCTTTGAAAAATAATTCTGCTACATAAACAACATCATTAGTCTTCTTGTAGGGAATGAAATGTGTCATCTTTGAAAATTTGTCAACCACCACAAAAATTGAATCATGTCCCCGCTGAGTCCTCGGTAAACCAAGAACAAAGTCTATACTGATATCCTCCCAAGGTTTCTCTGGTACAGGTAATGGCTAATACAACCCTGTATTCTACTTTACTCCCTTCACCATCTGACATACTTTGTAACTCTGTACAAACTTCTTGACATATTTCTGCAACTATGGCCAATAATAATTCTCACTAACTAGAGCAAGGGTTTTATCACAACCAAAATGTCCAGCCAATCCTCCACTATGCTTCTCCTTGATGAGATTCTCCCTCATAGAACTTCATGGAATGTACAACTGGCTCCCTCTGAATAGCATATCATCTTGAATGATGAAATCCAACCACTTCATTCTATCTAGAGTAACAAGTTCTTTACAAGCTTTCCAAGTTTCTCCAAAATCAGGATCCTCTGGATACAAATTATTGGGTTTCTTGAACCCAACCACATCAATCTGCATCTCTGTCAACAATAGTTTCCTTTTTCTAAGAGCATCTGCAACCCTATTAGATTTTCCACTCCTATGTTTCAAAAAAAATGTATAACTCTGTAAAAACTAAACCCATTTCAAATGTCTTTGATTCAACTTTTCTTGACTATTCAAATATTGCAATTCTTTATGATCAGTATACAAGACAAACTCCTTAGGAAGAAAATAGTGTCTCCACTTCTTTAATGCTTGAACTATAGCATAAAATTCCTGATCATAAACAAAATATTTTCTCTTGGCATCATTTAACTTCTCACTGAAATAAGCAACAAGTTTACCTTCTTAGCTCATAACAGCTCCTATTGTAGTACCACTAGCATCACAGTCTACTTGAAACACCTTATTTAAATATGGAAGTGTTAAAACAGGTTGTTCTATAACTTTCTATTTCAATAGTTTAAAACTCTTATCTGCCCCATTAGTCCACTTGAACTCTTTTCTATCCCCTCTCATTGTTTCAGTCAAGGGTCCACAAATACTACTAAAATTTCTAATAAACTTTCTGTTAAAACTAGCCAAACCATGAAAATATCTTACCTCATTAGCACTCCTTGGAGTAGGCCATTCAAGGATAGCCTACACTTTCTCTGGGTCCATTTTTAGACCTTTTGCTGAAACTACAAATTCCAGATACACTAACTCCTTCACAAAACTGCACTTCTTCAAACTAATCAACAATTTCTCTTCCCTTAACTTCTCAAACACCATACAAATATGCATCATATGCTCCTCCAATTTCTTACTAAAGATTAAAATGTAATCTAGGTAAACAATAACAAACTTACCCAAAAATTCTTTCAAAACCTCATTCATGAGCTGCATGAAAGTGCTTGGTGCATTAGTTAGCCCAAAAGGCATTACTAACCACTCATACAATTCTTCCTTTGTCTTGAAAGTAGTCTTCCATTCATCTCCTTTTCTTATCCAAATCTAATGATATCCACTTTTTAGATCTATCTTAGAAAAATACACAGCTCCACTCAAACAGTCCATAATATCATCCATTCGTGGCAATGGAAACCTATACTTGATTGTGATCTTGTTTATTGCTTTGGAATCTATACATATCCTTCATTCTCCATTCTTCTTCAGTTCTAATACTACTGGTACAAAACATGGACTCAGGCTCTCTCGAATCAACCCCTTCTATAACAACTTATGTAATTGTATGTTCAACTCTTCACTTTCTACTGATGTCATTCTGTGTGCTGCCTTATTTGGAAAATTGGCTCCTAGAATCAAGTCCATCTAATGACTGATCTTCCTTACTGGTGGTAATCCATCAAGAATATTATTGGATATAATATCCTAAAACTCATTCAACAAATCCACAACTTCTACAGGTACATCTTCTACTTCCTCTTTACCAAATTTTGGAATTAAAGCAAAACATACATGCTCATGCATCATACCATCTAGAAACTTTCTTCTATCAACAAAAGTTATTCTTGCACTACCACATACCTTTTCTTTTGTGTCATTCAATGGCTTTAGCTTATGTTGCACTCCATCCTTTGTTAGGGAATAGGTATTCACATGACCATCATGTACAACACGCCTATCAAACTACCATGGTCTACCCAAAAACATATGGCATGCATCCATAGATACGATATCACATAGTACCTCATCATTGTATCTGCCAATCTTGAATTTCACTAGGCATTGTTCATTGACCATGACCTTGTGGTCATCCTGCACTCAAGAAATCTAGTATGGATGTGGGTGTTTCTATCTCTTGAGCTTCAACTTTGTGACCATCTCTTCTGACACCAAATTTTTAGTGCTTCCACTATCAATAATCACATCACAACACTTACCCTCACACTTGCATCTGATGCGAAACAAGCTCCTCCTTTAATCAGGTTCATTCTCACCACTTAGTAGGACTCTTCTATCAATCAACATTTTTCCTCTTTCTACATCTTTAGAATGTGATGATTTGGCATCTTCATCTACATGTTTAACTCTAGCCTAGCCTTCAGTTCTCCTATCTATCCTTCCTTGGCATTGAGGACATTCATATTCCCTATGACCTTCTCCACAGTGAAAACATGTTCCATAGAAGCCTCCTCTTCCTGAACCTTGTCCTCTTTCTCTTCCTCTCTAATCTCTATTATTCTGATCATGGAAATGATTGGAATTGTTTCCTCTGTAATTTTGACTACTACTGGCCTCGTCCTTCTTTTTCAGATCTTTATTTCAGCCTTCATATGACCGTCCACCAGATCTTCCACCATGACCTTTTCCATTTTATCTGCTTTCAAACTTCTTGTTCAGCTTTTCCTCTACTTTTAGGGAAAACTGGTATGCCTCTTTAATACTATTCATTTGAACCAAATTCAACTCCTCTTGAATGCTTGACCTCAACCCATTAAGGTAGCAGGAAACTTTCTCCTTATTAGCTTCCACATGGCCTGTTCTGATGAGGATTTGATAGACCTCCTCTGTATACTCTTGAACAAATCTTCCTACTTGCTTCAAACTTTGCATTTTCTTTAGTAGGTCAAGCTCATAATCAATAGGAATGAACTGTCACTTCAATTTATCCACCATCTAATCCCATCTTGTGATTTTATCCTTTCCTCTTCTACTTTGCTCCAATTGAATCTCTTGCCACCAGATCTTTGCATGACCCTTTAGTCTGGCCTTTGCAAACTTGACCCGATCAAGATCCTTGATGTCTTCATACTCGAAATATTCTTCTAATTCATTGATCTAGTTGATCAACTCCTCTAGGTTAAGATTTCCTGAAAATGTAGGAACCTCAATCTTAGGTCTTTTCCCAATCTTGGAAATGGCCTGAAAAAGTCTTTCTTCTTCCCAGTTCATAATTTCGCCTTCTCCCTCATGATCAGAATTTCTTTCTTCTTCAGCTTCATCCTCATTTTCATCTCTGACATTAAGATTCATTCTTCTACGAATCTCTTCTTGCAATGCTCGCACTTGTCTCTAGAGCACTCTAACCTCAGGTATCACACCACCAGCTCTTCCGCCACATTCCCTTTGTGGAGGCATTTTCGTGTTGCTCGCTGAAACCCTAACCACGGTCCTAGTGTAAATTGTCTCACAGTCAGTGATCTATCTACACACTCAATAACTCCTTCTCTGATACCACTTGATGAAGGGTGCTACCCTTAATACCACAAACACATAACAGAAATAGAGAAACAATAACAATTTGCAAGAACATAAAATGGGCTTTTTATTATCTCGACAAATGTGGAATTACAAATTTTAGAATTACAATATAGAAAGCCATGTGGGCATTTCCCTTATAATATTATGTAGGACAAAACCTTAAATCATTACCCAGATCTACCTAGAACTGCTCTGAACTCCTCCGAACTGCCCTGGACAACATTATGGACCTTCCTTATATAGGCAATTTTCCACCACCTAGGAAGGTTCCAAAAATTTAGCCTCTAAGGCCAACCAAACTTAGAATTATTTTATTTTTCATTTTATTACATCATAGTCGGCTCAAAACAACTTTTGAAACCCAAACAGAAATTTTGAAGGAAACTTATTTTCTGCCATTTTAGGTGGCCCAACTTCCGTAGACCATAAGTCATCACCAATTGACCCAATTGACTATTATGACCCCATTTCAGAAAGGGCACGAAGTTCTCTATAATGCTTGAATCAAGAAATTTTCATTCAGCCAAAGTTTCAACCTCATCCAGGGCCTCTAAAGCCTTCGAAACTGAGTTTGAAGTGTCTGTACCCTGCTGCCAATACCAAAAATTTTCAATATCTTCAAAACTAGACTTGATCTGGCAATGAAACTTTACTGGCAGTCTGATATGACCAAAATGAACCTCCATGGAAGAAAATAGAACATTCTGAGCTCAAACAGAAAACTTACTAAAAATAGTAAATTTCCAAAAATAGCAGCTCTGCACAAGATAGCCCTTATTGAAAAGAAACTAGAATTATTTTTGGGTAATGCAAGATTGCTCTTACACCCAAGATGCTCTTGCATCATGATCTCATGTATTTATCTATGAGGATCTAGATACCCATTTGTCACAATAATATGATATAGCCTCTGAGTTAGAAAGATTTCTAAATAAAGAACTAGTTGGATGGAAAAGGACAAATAAGTTCAAACACTACTCTCTATTTTGTCATATGATTTTGTTTCAAAACAATATTTTCTTCTTCAATTCATTGAATTTAACTACTATGGATGGTAGAGGAAATAAACTTCCAGTGCAATTGTGGTGCCAGTTGTGGGAAAAACATAGTAGAGATGCTAACTATACATAATTTCATGATAGGTTTGTGCTTTGGACTCTTAGGGAATTGGGTGATGAGGTGTTAAGGATTCCCCCTTCAATCAAGGAGATTCTAAGGCCGAAGGAAATAAAGTATGATGAAGATTTCACTCATAAATGTGTGATCAAAATGTGACAACACTTCTATAAACCATTGCACTTGAGAGAATCCATGGAAGAGGAAATCTCAAGAAGCGTCTTATAGCTTCCTATCTATGACATGTAAGAATCTAAGCATTATGAATAGTGGCTCTCAAAAGAACCTCAATAAGAAACCCTTGCAAGGTATTCTATATAACGGAAGATTTAAAATGATAATGGAAGATGAGAGATCTAAATGAGATGCAAGAACTAAGCTAGAATGCAAATGCAAGAACAAGAAAGCAAAGCTAATCTAACAATATTATTGAAGGGAGGTTGGGAGAGCTAATCACTAACCCTTGCTTAGGTCAACCTAGTGACCCTTAGGTGTTCTGAACTACACCAATTGACCTTTAGGACTCCTCTATAGGTTCTATCCCCTAGTCTTCCAATCCAACCCAACTACCAAGTGATATTTACCAAGACAAAACAAGATTCTTAGTGTTGGCTTCCTTCATGCTCACACTGGCCCTTAAAGATAGGATAAGAGCTCACCACCTCCAAACTAGTGTTGGAACTTGAAAATATGGGGAGGTGTTATAATATTTCATATTTGATGCAATTTGATATCTATGAGGTCTTACTTCCCCAATATGTCTTACTGATCTCATAGTTCCTTCCCAAACTAGGGCTACAAGGAAGAACCCCAATTAGGCCCCCTTCTCTGAGAAAATAGGAATTTTCTCCTATTTGCTTCCAAAGAAACCTAAAAAATGATAATGGATTCTTGGATCAATGCCTAACCTCTCAAATATTTTGGAGTTTTTAGGCTTTCATCTGGTTGTACAACCCCCTAACCAAAAATGAGTGCTTTTGGGAGGGTTTTAGGCTTTTACTGATTGCATGCCTGGTTTTCAAGTGTCTGGTGACCAAATGGATTGGTTTCACCTTCTCCCTTCATAAATTCTTTTTCAAAGACCTTAACTATGACCTCCAATCACTAATTTGTATTTCCACATACACCTCTGCAAGTTATCCTTCTTCTTTTCTCACTCTTTCCTAGCTGGGCTCACCATAGGATCACCTAGGGCATGACTGTAAAATTGCTTGGAAAGCTTTCTAGGGCCCCTCCTTCTATACATATTACATACATGGATTCTAATTACTATCCCCAAAAGGCCGTATAGAATGAATGGTGGGATAGTGAGTTAGATCCCCATTTCTAACACTTGGTATGAACTAGTGAACTAGGAAATACAAAAGATTTTTAAAAAGACTATGCAATGAAAAAGAAAGACTAAAATAATGGCACACACTGAAAGGAAAAATAGTATTCTACATCCTCCATCAATCACACTCCATAATGCAACTCAAAACATGATCCTTACATTCACTAATTATCAAACTCAATAAACTTCTTCACACTGTGCACACTCATAGAGAGAAATCTTCGTATAGTAGAATGTCCAACCTTGGGATTTGGTCCAATGTTTTCTTAAATAGCACAAGGATGGTATTAGGTAGGCTTTAGGGAACTCCTAAGCCAACTTAGGTCATTTGGACAACTTTGGTCCGAGCAACTTTTAAAAGTTTCAAAAGTTGTTATGCAACTTTTACAACAATTTTGCAACTTTTTACAACTTTCCTCACCATAGAGCTAAATGAGGTCCTATGGAGTTCTAAGCTTCCTAACTGACTCAAAAAAAAATTTCCACTTACCCTAAGCTTTTTGACATCACAATGACATCATCTATCCATACTTAACTAGATAAGAGACTAACACACTTTAGTCTCAAAATCTAGAACCTAGGACCTAAATAGACCTCAAATCCCTATTGGAACACACACCTTGGTCAACATGACCTTAGGGAAATCAAACACATGCCATGAAAGTCTTAAAAACCAATAAAAGACTTGGGTTCTCTTGCACCATTCTCCCCATCTACACAAAATAAATTAAGGTACTGTAGGGGATAAGATAGAAGGGTTGATGCCAGACTTCTTGAAGTCACTTTCTTCCACCCATGTTGCTTTAGATTCTAAATGACCCTTCAATTGTATTAGATGTTCCATGTAGACCCTATGCCTAGTCTGCTTCTTCACTCTAGACTCTATCATCCTCTTTTCTTGAGGCTTGGGCTTTGGAGGTATAGCAACTGGACTGATATCTAATAATACCTCCTAAGTATTCTGATTGACCTTAGTCAATGGCCCCTTATACTTGAATAAATATGCAATGTTGAAGATTGGTGAAATGGCTAGGTCTTGTGGAAGATCCACTTTGTAGGCATTTCATCCATACTTATCCATAATTTTACATGGTCCTACCCTCTTCATCTGCAATTTGGTAGGCACTCCATTCTGCATTCTAGCTTTGTTTAGGTGTACCATGACATAGTCACCCACTACAAACTGAACACATGTCCTCTTTTCATCCACCTTTGCCTTCAACTTTTGAGTTTCTTTTGTTAGGGTCCTTTTGACTTGTTCTTGGACCTCCTTCATGGTTTGGGAGAAGTCCTCTACATTTCCACTTCTATGATCCATGCCTCCTAAGTCTCTAAGATCATTTAATCCTCTTGGGTGCATCCCATATACTATCTTAAAAGGACTTTTTCCAGTCGTTTGGTTCACACTATCATTATAAGCATACTCTTCTTGAGGGAGGACTAAATCCTAAGTATAACCAAAATCCTTAGTTAGTAACCTTATAAAGTTACCTAGTACCCTATTAATCACTTTAGTTTGGCCATTTTTTTGGGGATGATAAGCTGAGCCAAATGATAGATTAGTTCCCAATCTACTCCATAGGGTCTTTCAAAAATGACCCATGAACTTTGCATCTCTATTTGAAACAATTCTAAGGGGAATTCCATGGATTATCACCACTTCCTTGAAGAAAGTATGAGAAATGTGGTTGGCATCATGTGTTATCTTAAAAGGGATGAAATGACTCATCTTACTAAACTGGTCTACCACCACATAGATGTTATCCAACCCTATTTTGGTTTTAGGAAGTCCTACTATAAAGTCAAAGCTAATGCATTCCCATGGCCTATTTGGAATGGGTAGGGGCTGATAAAGTCTTTCATTATTGGCTCCTCCTTTGGCTTTCATGCATATGACACATTGCTCCACATATCTTCTTACATCCCTAGGTAGCCTAGGCCAATAATAGAACCTTTACACTAACTCCATTGTCTTGTTGATGCCAAATGGCCACTAAGACTATTGATATGTTTTTCTTGAATGAGATTCTCTCTCATTGATCCTTTGGGAACACACAATTGATTCCCCTTGAAAAATAACCCACTTTGCAAGGTATAGTTAGAAAACTGACTGTGGAAATGATTTTGAAAAATAGAGCATACCTTATAAGCCTCTGAGAAGTCTTCATCATCCTTATAAATATCCTTGAATATATCAATCCTAATGCTTTGGAGCTGAAGTTCTTTGACTTTCATAAATCTCCTACTCAATGCATCTTCGACCATGTTCAATTGACCCTTCTTCTACTTGATAGTGAAGGTGAAGTCCTGCAAATACTCCATCCACTTGAGATATCTATTGCTTAGCTTCTCTTGGGTGTTGATGTAACTTAAGGCCTGGTTATCTATGAACACCACAAATTCCTTAGGAAGGAGCTAATGCCTCAACTTCCTAAGTGATTGCACTAGAGCATATAGCTCTAATTCATAGGCTGAGTATTCATTCTTAGCCTCATTGAGATTCTCACTGAAGAAGGCTATAGGCCTCCCTTATTGACTTAACACTCCTCCAACTGCTATGCCACTTGCATCACATTTCAAGATGAACAACTTATCAAATCTTGGTAGTAGGAGAATGGGTTGTGTTGCCACTTGTTTTAACTTCTCAAATACCTTGCTGGCTTCTTATGTCCATTTGAACTTGGTCTTCAGTCCACCCTTTATGGTGTCTAGGACTAGTGCACATATGTGACTAAAATTCCTTATGAATTTCCTATAAAACTGAGCAAGGCCATGAAAGCTTCTCACTTCTATCCTTGTGGTTGGTTTAGAATGGCTTCCACCTTGCTTGGATCCATTTTCAATTGACCCCTGGATACTACAAATTCCAAGTAGACTAGTTCTTGTTTGAGGAACTCACATTTCTCCAAGTTAATTGCCAACTATTCTTCATGGAGACTCTTGATCACAACCTCCAAATGTGTTAGGTGTTCCTCCTTTTTTTGTTGAAGATGAGTATATCATCAAGATATACCACCAAAAATCTACATGTATAGTCCTTTAGCACCTCATTCATCAATCTCATGAATGTTCTAGGGACATTAGTAAGCCCAAATGGCATCACAAGCCACTCATATAGCCCTTCAGTGGTTTTAAAGGCTATCTTCCACTCATCTCCATCCTTTATCCTGATCTGATGGTAACCACTCTTGAGATCTATCTTAGTGAAGTATTGGTCTCCTCCTAGATAATCCATCAAGTCCTCTATCCTAGGTATGGGGAACCTATACCTTATTTTAATCCTATTAATGTCTCTTAAATTAGTACAAAGCCTCCATTTTCCACCCTTTTTGGATGCTAGGACCACTGGTACTGCACATGGAATAATGCTCTTCTTTATGAGCCCTTGATCAAGCAATTCTTGCACCTACCTTGCCACTTCTGTATTCTTCTTTGGTGTGAGTTTTTAGGGTTCCTTATTTGGCAATGAGGCCCTTGGTATGAACTCAATTTTATGACTTATTGACCTCTTATGTGGTAAGGTTTCTGGTGTCCTATCACTCACAATGTCCTTGTACTTGCCAAGAAACTCTTGAATCTCTATTGGTAGGGGTGCTTGATTAGGCTTCTCCCCTTCTTTAGGCTTCACTAATATAGCATATCCTTCACTGTCCCTTTATTGAATTTCATGTAACAAGTCCTTCCCACTACTCAGCAACACACTAGGAGTCTTGGACTACTCCACTTCATCATCTATTAAATATTGAATCTTTAAGGTTCTTCCATCCTTCTTGAAGGTGACAATGTTTCTTTTTCCATCATACATGGCTTCTCTATCATATTTCCATGGTCTCCCTAATAAAAGGTGACATGCATCCATGGGTAATACATCACATAAAAACTTATGTGTAACAGATATGCAAAAAACAAATCTATGTTCATTTTAGAGCCCAAAACTGAAGTGTGAATTATGAAAGCTATAAAGACACTCAAGCTTGAAATAAGAGAGTTTTTTTTATGTCCCAAAATGAAGTGTTATCAGATGTAATAGAATACCTAAGTTTCTCACAACGCACTTAGTAGATTTTACCTGTTTTAGCAATTTTTGAGCATGTCTTCTTTCTTTTGTACCCACAAGACGTACCTGCACCTGCACCTGCAAACCACTTTTATGAAAAACTTACCTATTCTTGTACATGAAACCCAATATTATAAAAATATATAAAAAAAATAAACACAACTTGTCAACCCCATGTGGTATAAAATTAGGTTAGTCAAATATAATATGCCATTTGATAATCGAAAAACCTGTTGTCATAAAAAATCAGATTCTGACCAGTCTGCACTAAATTAACAATAAATTTTGCAAATCAAAATAAAATTAATCCAAACCAATGGAAAATAAAATCTAACTCAAATACATTTCCAGAAATATAAATTTTAGATCTGTATCATGTCATATGTGCATGTACCAATAAAAATATCAGTCAAATTTCATAAAATCAGGTTCAAACCAGTCTTCACTAAAATGATCATAACTTTTGCAAATCAAAACTAAATTAATCCAAACCAATGGAAAATGAAATATAACTCAAATAATTTTCCAAAAATATAAATTTTGGATCTATATCATGTTATATGTGCATGTACCAATAAAAACATCAGTCAGATTTCATAAAATTAGGTTCAGACCAGTCTTCACTAAAATGATCATAACTTTTGAAAATCAAAACTAAATTAATCCAAACCAATAGAAAATGAAAGATAACTGAAATACCTTTCCAAAAATATAAATTTTGGATCTTTATCATGTCATATGTGCATGTACCAATAAAAACATCAGTCAGATTTTATAAAATCAGGTTCAGACTAGTCTTCACTAAAATAATCATAACTTTTGCAAATCAAAATGAAATTAATCAAAACCAATGGAAAATGAAATCTAACTCAAATACCTTTTCAAAAATATAAATTTTATATCTTTATCATGTCATATGTGCATGTACCAATAAAAACATCAATTGGATTTTTGGAAAAATAGCCTAGAAATTTATCACAAAACTCACAAAAATTAACCTTGTGGTCCTGGGTTCAAGAAAAATGATAGAAATTTGATAGAATAGAATGGACACCCATTTTAGATCCCCACTTGGGTGCCAGAAATATGTGTGTGAATTTTGTACCTGATCTGTAGACACAACACTTCAGTAAAACATTAGAGGTTAGCAAAAATCAAAATCATGCAATAGAATGAAAACTTAACTAACCAGGTGTGTTACTGCCTTCTAGTAGGTGCGAGTATGATCTTCTCAGATTAGACCGAGATCAATGACATTGACGACACCTAAATGAAGGATTTGACCGCAAGATAGCAATGAAGTAATGAATGCAAATTAATCTATATTTTTGGGTTTTCTATGCAATAAAAATGAGAAATCTGATATGAATCTATTCTATATGAAAATTGATCTAACAATGATATGAAATAAAACTAAAATGAATTGAAAACAAGATTGATCTCACAAAAATTATTGATTCGCAAGAAGCTTCAATTCTTCAGATGTCAATTCTCCAGAGTAAGTATGCAAATACTATGGATCTGATGCAAATTTTGTGGATTATGTGGATCATTTGTGAAGAGCTGAGCCTTGATTTTATAGAAATCCAGGGCTTTGAGGATGCATTGAAAAAAGTCATAAATCACTCTTGATAAACTCAGGTTGATTTTTGAGTTAACAAGAAATTAAGAATAAATAATTCATAAAATCATGCAAAAGTAGTTTTTATCTCAAAATAGAGCTTTAGTTCTCTTTTTCAACTCATCATGTCAGATGTTGAGTTTTAGAAAGTTTACAAATTGAAATTAGCAATTGTTTTAAAGTTGACTGCTTTTATGATTGTGCATGATTTAATATGAATTAATTTAATAAATAAAGTGATTTATTTTCCACTTAACTGATTTTTAGAATTAAAAATAATAATTGATTTATTGGTTAATCAATTATTAAAATCAAACTTTTATTCAAAAATAATATCATTAAATATGACAACTTGCTTTAATTAATTAAATAAGAATTTAATCAATTAATGATAGGAATTTTGATTTATTGTCAAATTTAAATAATAATAATTAGGAATAAATTTAATTAAATAATTAAGTGGAAAAATTAAATTAATTAATTAAATATTCATCATATTCAATTAATCAACTTTAGGATAAATATGATTTATTGCCAAATAATCATTAAATTAAAGATAATTATGATAAAATAGGAATATTACTAGGAATATTCCCCGATGCAGATTTAAGATAAAATCAGTTAGAATTTTGATGATATTCAGATGTGCCTTTGGTTAGGACTTTGATGTCGATTTCATTCGATTTGATGATGTAGGAGGTTAATGAACCTATAGCCCATTTTTGGGGTATTACATTTTTCCCCTCTTTGAATTGTTGTGCGAAGCACAGTGGTTCAAAGACAGTCTGTGTATGATGTTTAAAACTAATGTTTGAAATTGAAATTGATATGAAACAGAAATTGACTGAAAGGTTTTGAAGATATTAGGTCCTAAATGACCAAAGATCATGTTAACTATAACAGTAATGAACCGATGATTACGAAGAAGTGTCAAAATGCTTGATTCTGAACCTTATGATTTCGAAGAAGTGAGTGACCGATTCCAGACTTGATTGTCGATAAGAATCACATTGGTATCACATCTAAACCCTTCAGTTATGAAGAACCAATGAAATAACACTAATGAGCTGATGGTTACAAAAAATTGATACAGTTTACAAGATTAAGAGAATACCAGATTGATATGGATCTCGATGAATCTGATATGCCCCAAGTGATGATTGACTTGCCCCAAGAGATAAGGACTTTCAATGAATTAGCAACTAGACGTGGTTGTTATCTTGATTATTGAGGAAAGATATGATTTCAGCTTTAGATTACAAACTTTGAATGATGTACAATACCATGCCCCCTTGGGGATAAAAATTAAAATCTAACAAGAAAAGTCACTATTGTAGTTTAGAAGCATGTTAATTGATTGGAGAAGTGGTTAAACATGTCCAGGAACACGTTCTACATTGTTTGGAGGTCCTAAAGACCAAGTTTGACTAGGTTTGACCATGAGTTGACCATGGTTGACCAAGTGGAAATTTTGATAGTTTGATGTAAGATAATCAATTAAGTTGAATTTTGGATTTCTTGTGATGATTGAAGGTCGATTATGCAAGTAGTTAATAATATGAATGATCTCAGATTTTTATTTTGATCCCGAAAAAAGATTCTACTTACTATTTCATTGGAGGAACCTTCATGTGAGATTCAGCTCTTATGATATGTTTTTAGCATTTTTGAAGAATAGTTTAAGCATTTAAGTTTAATTCAATAATTTGTGAGATCATGCAAACATGCAAAAATGCAAAGAGACATGTAGTATGAAATACAACCTAAGACCTAGGATGTAGTCACTGATCATGTGTCGGTCATTCTCATCATTGAGTTTTTAGGTAACCGGATAAATCAATACAATGCCCACTAGTGATGAAACCATAGACATATGAATATCAATTTTATTTTCGAAATGTCAGATTAGATATAAGCACCAAGGCACACACGCCAGGATGACTTGAATATCATGTCCATTTTGATATAGCAATTTGTATAAGCATCAAAACATAAACATCGTGATGACCTGAATATGCCTTGCATACAAACACATCAAACAGTCAAGAGATCATTCTAAATCCAATGTGAATTACCCGTAGTGACCCTTTATCATTCACATCCTTAGGTAAGATCGCATTTCACAATAGGAGAAAGAACTCACTCAAAAAAAGACAATAGTTAGATCAAACTTCCTTGAATTTTTTGGGTATCAATGGTCGAGGTACACATGACCATCCAATTCAAGATAGAGGCTCTTATAGACAGACAGCATTTCAATCCATAATTTCCAAAGTTGTTAGATTTTCACATACAAGAAGAAAACAAAGAAAAGATTATGCCCCCAATCATCACTCTCTAAATCATGTAAAGGACATCATCGAAGAGCTTGTGGGAACAAAATATGCAAAAATATCAATATGAATCAATAAGCATAGAAGGAGATAAAAGCATGTAAAAAGCATAGATTGTTTTCATTTTGTGTTTGATGTTTGATTGCGTTGTTGTAGATGCAAAATCCTTTCTGGAGAGGAGACTGACTGACTGACTTGAATGAAGCTTCAAAGGACCCTGACTGGATATGACATGTCTAACATACTGAGGACTGTAGGATATGACATTGATTGCCCCCAATTTTGAGCATTGATAGGATACAGACATTTTTGCAGAATGGTGTACAGACTGACTTTATTCAAACAAGGATATATACAAAAGAAAGCATACTGAAAGCTGGGAAAGACCAAGATTGCACTGATACATGGAGCATTTTGAAACAAGTGGCACCCATTTGTTGGGTTTTCACCATCTTGGCAGAGATTCTATTTTTGCTACCAAGGCGCCTGTTTCCAGGTTTTCACCAAGGCACTTTTTCTTTTTCTCATTTTTTTTGTATTTTTCAATTTTTTTGTACTTTTGATTTTTTTCAAAAAAAAATTTACTTTTGATATTTTTTTGTGAATCATCAAGGTGCCTATTGTTAGGTTTTCACCAAGATGTTCATTTTTTCAGAACTTTTTCATATTTTTATAATTTTTTCAGGACATTTTACCATAGACTGAATGCCTTAGGCATAGAATTTCTTCAGATGGAGAACATTGATTGGTTCTCAGAGCTGTTCTCATTCAATCATTGAGAGTTGATAGGCTCTAGAGCCAAAAGTAGCAGTGATTACAAAGGGACCCAGCCAGTTGGGTTCAAACTTCCCCTTGCACTCTCTTTGTGATTGATTTTTAGGATTCTCTCTCAAGACTAGATCGCCAACCTGAAATTCACCGTGTCTAACTTTCTTGTTGTAGCCTCTAGACATTCTTTTATGATATACTCTAAGATGATCATACACTTCTTGTCTATGCTCATCTAGTAGTTCAAGATCTTGCAACCTAGACACTCTTAGTCATCATCAATTACTAGACCATGCATTCTGATTCTTAGTGATGGGATTTCAACCTTAATAGGTAGTACCACTTTAGACCCATAAACTAAAGCGAAAGGTGTAGCCCCTATGGGTGTTTTGATACTCATTCTGATACTTGTTCTGATACTTGGTATACTTGATAGCATCTTTTTCCATTGCAAACTCTCAAGAAAGATCATATCATGCAGTCCCAATGTCAAACAAGGTGGAGAATAATAAGGGATTGGGAAGTTGGTGGAAGAGATGGAAGACAAGAGAATGAATGAGAGTGAAGGGAAGAAATCCTCAAGGGAAAACTCCTCAAGGGTACCCAAGCTAGGGAAAAATTGTCATGTAAAGCACATTTGGACAAGCAATGAAAGGCCAGCATAGGATAAGTCACAAAATCATAATACAAGAGAAGGAAAGCATGCAGTCCAAAGGAGTAGACATGTCAAGAGGTTTCAAAGCATCATGTTCTACTCTTTTTTTTTAGATCAAGACCAAGGGGGAAAAGGATAGTGAAAGGCTAGAATGAATGGAGTAAAATGAATATGAAGGCTAAACAGGAAGGGAATGAAAGCAAGATCATCGTAAGATAGCTCACAAGATAGCCAAATGTTCATGTATAGATCAACATTGTCAAGATCAAAGACAGAAGATGGAATGGAGAAAATATGTAGAAGAACTACGCATGATGCCTGATTGTCAGGTTTTCATCATGGTACTTATCCAAGGTGCCACAAGGGAGTGGTTTTCACCATAGGATGAATTTATTTCTCTTTACTTTTGCTACCAAGGCGCCTGTTTCCAGGTTTTCACCAAGGCACATTTTCAATTCTTTTTCATTTTTTTTTTTTTTGTAAGAAGGAAAGCTTTTTAGATAATGCTCCTTGAAAGGATAAACCATGATATGCCAAGGATTCAAAATGATATGATCAAAGATGTTGATAAGGAAAGGGAGATGGAAGAAAAAAATGGAGGATAAAGTTTTATGTAAAGCGAGTGAGGTTGGAAGATAGGAGGAATAAGCAAATGAGGAAAAAAGATAGAAGGTAGAAGGATAATGAATGGAAGGATTGTGAAAGGGTAGATGGAAAGGAAGGCAAGATCAACATCAACACACACCTTGAAGGGTGGTGAGAGGATGGAGGAAATGTGAATGAAGGAATACGTGAAGGAATGTGGCAAATGGATAGCAGAGGTTGTGGTTTAGGGGCATAGAATGGAAGAATATTTTTGGAAGAAGATGAAGTGGAAGGCTTTGGAAGCTTGAATGTCAAATTCACTTGTTGTTCAACACTAGACTCTTTCAAGAGAGATTTTGGAATCCATATAGCCATAGGATTTTCATTTCTTTTTTATGATCTAGAGAGAATATCTTTAAAGATGGATTTTGAAACCCATACTTGTCTTGTAGTTTTTTTCTTAGATATCTCTTTTGACTTTATGCCTCTATGTTGATTAGAGGAGACATGGCAATCTTCTCTTTTTGATGGATTCTTGTATTGCTTCTTTTTCTTGTATTGAACATTCAAGTTACTTCCAAAAGACTTGGGACTTGTGGAAGGAGGATATGACTGGTTTAGATGGGTGGGTAGATGAAAAGGATTCAAGGGTATGCATCTATGTTGATCTTGAAGAAAGATAGGAGATGGAGGTATGTAAGGACCCAAGATGGATGCCAAATTAGGAGAGTCGGGAGGGGAAAGTGAAGTGACATAAGGGCCCAAGATGGAAGGAAGACGTGAAGTTGTTAGTATTGGTGGAGGAGGTCCAAGGATGGACGTGGGAGATACAAAAGGATAATCAATAAGTGCATCAAAATCTATATGACAACCAAGGACATCAGGACAATAGGATTGTGGACATCTTGAATATGAGCACCTTCTTTGATATCATTGTTCAGAGCTTGCAAAGACTTAGGAAGAGTAGAAAGTGGAAATGAACATGGAGTGGTAGAATAAGAAGATGGAAGACTTTGATCTTGACAAGGATCTTTGGATAGCATAAGCGCATAATTTTTCTCTTGATTTTCAATAGGCTTAACATTGGAAGTAAAAATACCATTTTTGCCAACCTTAATGGAAGTATCATCTTTGGAAATTGGAAGTGGGGTAAGGTTATTTTGATTTTCATTAAGCTCAACAGTGTAAGTAGTAGCGTGATCTTGCTTAGGAGAAGACTTAAGACATGATGGAATGCATGAGAAAGGGTGTGCAAGATCAAAAGAACCCTGAAGAGGATAAGAGACATCATGAAAAGGAGTGGATGATATGGAGGGTTCTTGATCTTGATCATTCTTTATGTTCTTTTCTTTATCATTTTTAGATTCCTTTTGACATGGAGCCACTTCTAAGGACAAGGTATCATGCTGCAATTGTATGGAAGACTTTGGAAGAGATAGTAAAGGACTAGCTGAAGTTGGCATTATAGCATATAAAGGCTTAGGCTCTTTAGGTTTAGTATTATTGAAATTATTTGCAGCCAAGTGAAGGTTATCTTGATTTTCTTTAAGAGGTAGCCCTTGAGGATAACTATAGGAAACCGCATGAAAATTATTAGCACCTTTGGTGGATGAAGGACTTGTGAAATATTTGAAAGACTTGGAAGCTTTAGGAAATGTATGGGCATTGGAGGAAGTAGGGGATGGAAGGGAACCATCACAAGACAAAGGTTCAGCATTAACATGATCTTTTTTGAGAGTATAATCTTTATTTTTAGCATGAGATTTCTTAGAGGAGAGATCCTTATAGTATTGACGTTTTAAATCAGAGTGGTACATTTTATATTCTTCAATAGAAGTAGATGTATCATCTAGGTATTGTTCATAGAAATCATCAAAGTCTCTTTCAAAATTAGAATCATATGGATCACCATCATGATCTATCCAATGTGACATCCCATTTCTAGTAAGCATGAGCACATGATGAGGAGGACTCTTAGGAACAAAGGTGTCATAGGTATCATTATATTGTCCATCATAATAGTCATCATAGTCTTCAAAGATGGGTGTGTCACTCTCCATGGAAGAGGTATCAAAAGGGTTATCACGTTGCTCATTATGGTATGTCTTGAGAAGAGAAGTAAGACTCTTGGGAGAATTAGAAGAGGAACGAGATCATGGAGAAGAGGAAGGTGAAGACCTAGTAGAGGAAGAAGACGTGGATGATGAGGAATGATGAGAAGACTTAGAATATGAAAGATGTTTGGAAGAAGAAGGTTGTGTCATGACCATGTGTATGATCCTAGCAAAGGCATCTGATTCAATCAATTTTTCCTTTATTTTCATCATAAATTTATCACTCATGGGCTTTTTGGAATAATACTCTTCGAATTAAGCAATGAGTTTGATATCATCCATTTTCAAGAGAGGTTCCATAACAAGATAGTTGAAATTCATGGTTCTAGATGAGGAGGAATCAAGCATGGAAGTGACAGAAGAGATGAATAGAAGAAAATAGACTAGATAATAAGAGGAAAAGAATCAAGAAGACGTGAAGAGTTTTGGAAGAAGAGAAAGGATGGAAATGGGAGACTAGGAAGACATGGGAGATGTGGAAGAAAGAAGACCAAGAGTCATTTTGTGCAATGTGATACCATTTAAGTTCATTTGGATGTTGAGCAACATGTCATAGCACCTGAGATTTGACCCAGACCGATCAAGGATGACTATAAATGACAAGAATCAGTTCGCTATTTTTATAAAATTTGGGAGTAGGCTATAAAAATTGGATTTCTAACAAATTTGACCAATCTCTCACAACTTTGACTTTGGCTTTGATATGAGTTTTGAAATTTTAAGATGACTTTTGACACTAGAAAGGATTTTTGCTTCAAATTTGCAAATTTTTAGTTTTTTAGTATCAATTTGTTTGCAAATTTTTCTATATAGTTTTTGAAGATCTGTGTAAAAGTTTGTTTCAAGTAACCAAAAAGATATCAAGCATGTAAAACAACAAGCAAGGGAAGCAAGCAATCATCTAAAAACAATGAACAAGGGAAAAAGCAACCTTGCACATGAACAAGCAATAGTGACTTATTGTGCTAATCCCTATAAATACTACTTGTGTATGTTCTAAAAAGTTTTTCAATAATTCACATATTCCTAGAAAATGAAAAATTTGGCCTCACTAGGGTTTGTAGTAATGGTCTGACTCTACAAATTTTATGATCTCAAGAGGGAAAACTCCAATCTAGGCACACCAGGGTTTTGATAGTCTAAGAACTTAATCTTCAGGATCTGCTAGGGAGATCTGATAGCCCAACAAGAGACCACACCTGTGAAGATTTCCTCCACAAGGAAATTTATATAGCGGTTGTCACTACCATGGCAAAAATGGCTACTACCGCTTGAGGTTCTATCAACGTGGTTGACCCAATTAAGGGAATGTCCACTATGGTTAACCCTCTCTAAATGTGACTCACAAAAGATGCCACATGGAGACTGGTTCCAAATTCAAGCATCTTGAGTTTTTGATACTACCCAAAAAGGGAGTAGAGCATAATCCTCTAGCCTTTTTACTTTTAACCAAAACAAAGTAAACAGATTAATCTGACATGCTAAGACCAAGATTATCTCACAAAGATCTATGATGTCAACTGCTTATGATCTATCAACCCCTCCAGAGAGAGAATGTATCAATCAAAAGTTGAAGACACACAAATCTAGTAGAACATGAGACGCTCTTAGTATCCTCCCTACCTACAAGGGTTCCCTCATTGAGAAGAGCTTCACTGCAAACCCACTCTCTCAAGAACCACAAATAGTGTTCATAGGGCCTAATTACTATGTGTAACAGATATGCAAAAAGCAAATCTATGTTCATTTTAGAGCCCAAAACTGAAGTGTGAATTATGAAAGCTGTAAAGACACTCAAGCTTGAAATAAGAGAGTTTTTTTTATGTCCCAAAATGAAGTGTTATCAGATGTAATAGAATACCTAAGTTTCCTGCAACGCACTTAGTAGATTTTACCTGTTTTAGCAATTTTTGAGCATTTGTCTTCTTTATTTTGTACCCACAAGACATACCTGCACCTGCACCTGCAAACCACTTTTATGAAAAACTTACCTATTATTGTACATGAAACCCAATATTATAAAAATCCATAAAAAAAAATAAACACAACTTGTCAACCCCATGTGGTATAAAATCAAATTAGTCAAATATAATATGTCATTTGATAATCGAAAAACCTGTTGTCATAAAAAATTAGATTCTAACCAGTCTGCACTAAATTAACAATAACTTTTGCAAATCAAAATAAAATTAATCCAAACCAATGGAAAATAAAATCTAACTCAAATACATTTCCAGAAATATAAATTTTAGATCTGTATCATGTCATATGTGCATGTACCAATAAAAATATCAGTCAAATTTCATAAAATCAGGTTCAGACCAGTCTTCACTAAAATGATCATAACTTTTGCAACTCAAAAGTAAATTAATCCAAACTAATGGAAAATGAAATATAACTCAAATAATTTTCCAAAAATATAAATTTTGGATCTATATCATGTCATATGTGCATGTACCAATAAAAACATCAGTCGGATTTCATAAAATTAGGTTCAGACCAGTCTTCACTAAAATGATCATAACTTTTGAAAATCAAAACTAAATTAATCCAAACCAATAGAAAATGAAAGCTAACTGAAATACCTTTCCAAAAATATAAATTTTGGATCTTTATCATGTCATATGTGCATGTACCAATAAAAACATCAGTCAGATTTTATAAAATCAGGTTCAAACCTGTCTTCACTAAAACAATCATAACTTTTGCAAATCAAAACAAAATTAATCCAAACCAATGGAAAATGAAATCTAACTCAAATACCTTTTCAAAAATATAAATTTCAGATCTGTATCATGTCATATGTGCATGTACCAATAAAAACATCAATTGGATTTTTGGAAAAATAGCCTAGAAATTTATCACAAAACTCACAAAAATTAACCTTGTGGTCCTGGGTTCAAGAAAAATGATAGAAATTTGATAGAATAGAATGGACACCCATTTCAGGGCCCCATAGTGGGTGCCATAAATATGTGTGTGAATTTTGTACCTGATTTGTAGACACAACACTTCAATAAAACATTAGAGGTTAGCAAAAATCAAAATCATGCAATAGAATGAAAATTTAACTAACCAGGCGATTTACTGCCTTCTAGTAGGTGCGAGTATGATCTTCTCAGATTAGACCGAGATCAGTGACACTGATGACACCTAAATGAAGGATTTGACCGCAAGATAGCAATGAAGTAATGAATGCAAATTAATCTATATTTTTTGGTTTTCAATGCAATAAGAATGAGAAATCTGATATGAATCTATTCTATATGAAAATTGATCTAACAATGATATGAAATAAAACTAAAATGAATTGAAAACAAGATTGATCTCACAAAAAATGTTGATTCGCAAGAAGCTTCAATTCTTCAGATGTCGATTCTCCAGAGTAAGTATGCAAATTCTATGAATCTGATTCAAATTTTGTGGATTCTCTAGATCATTTGTGAAGAGCTGAGCCTTGATTTTATAGAAATCCAGGGCTTTGAGGATGCATTGAAAAAAGCCATAAATCACTCTTGATAAACTCAGGTTGATTTTTGAGTTAACAAGAAATTAAGAATAAATAATTCATAAAATCATGCAAAAGCAGTTTTTATCTCAAAATAGAGCTTTAGTTCTCTTTTTCATCTCATCATCAGATGTTGAGTTTTAGAAAGTTTACAAATTGAAATTAGCAATTGTTTTAAAGTTGACTGCTTTTATGATTGTGCATGATTTAATATGAATTAATTTAATAAATAAAGTGATTTATTTTCCACTTAACTAATTTTTAGAATTAAAAATAACAATTGATTTATTGGTTAATCAATTATTAAAATCAAACTTTTATTCAAAAATAATATCATTAAATATGACAACTTGCTTTAATTAATTAAATAAGAATTTAATCAATTAATGATAGGAATTTTGATTTATTGTCAAATTTAAATAATAATAATTAGGAATAAATATAATTAAATTTAATTAAATAATTAAGTGGTAGAATTGAATTAATTAATTAAATATTCATCATATTCAATTAATCAACTTTAGGATAAATATGATTTATCGCCAAATAATCATTAAATTAAAGATAATTATGATAAAATAGGAATATTACTAGGAATATTCCCCTATGCAGATTTAAGATAAAATCAGTTAGGATTTTGATGATATTCAAATGTGTCTTTGGTTAGAACTTCAATGTCGATTTCATTCGATTTGATGATGTAGGAGGTTAATGAACCTATAACCCATTTTTGGGGTATTACAATTGTATCTCATAGTCATCTGGCATGTAAGCTTCTTTTATCTTTCCTACTATACCCTTCCAAGAGGAAATTGGGTTCTTGCCTTCTTTCTCCCTCTCGGTTTGGATGAACTTCCACCATGTTAATGCAGAGCCTCTAAGTCTTGATTTGGCCACCCTTACCTTATGTGCCTCAGTGACCCCATCACATTCAAAATGGTTCTCCATACCTTCTATCAAGTCCATGACTAGATCTACCTCCATCTTTCCACTGAAAAGTGGTATCCCTTCAAGAGATTTCCCACTCATGTCTTTTAAGGTTTTCAAAAGGGGATCCTCTTGTAACATAGGATCAAGTTCTGAAGTCTTATCCTCTTTAGGAATCTCTTTATCCTTGGATTCTCTCCAATCTAGTTTATCACTGACTTCTTCAGTCTTTATTTGCACTTCACGCAATGCTTGCTCCAATTGGGTTATCCTTTCTCTTAATAACCTATTATATTCCTCGTGGTCTTTGACCTTCTTGACCAATTCCACATTAGTCACCATGTTAAAAGACCCACTGGATTCACACTCTGACATACACTATGCAATCCCAAAAACTTTTGGGGCTCTAATACCAATCTGATAGGGAGGTTGGGAGAGCTAATCACTAGCCCTTGCTTAGGTCCACCTAGTAACCCTTAGCTATTCTCAACTACACCAATTTAACTTTAGGACTCCTCTATAGGTTATATCCCCTGGTCTTCCAATCCAACCCAACTACCAAGTGACATCTACCAAGACAAAACAAGATTCTTGGTGTTGGCTTCCTTCATGCTCACACTAACCCTTAAAGCTAGGATAAGGGCTCAACACCTAAAAACTAGTGTTAGAACTTCCAGAGATGAGGGGATGTTGGAATATGTCATATTTGATTCAATTTGATGTCTAGGAGGTCTTACTTCCCCAATATGTCTTACCGATCTCATAGTTCCTTCCCAAACTAGGGCTACAAGGAAGAGCCCCAATTAGGCCTCCTCTAAGAAAATAGGACTTTTCTCCTATTTTCTTCCAAAGAAACCTGAAAAATGATAATTGATTCTTGGATCAATGCCTAACCTCTCAAATATTTTGGATGTTTCATGGTTTCATCTGGTCGTACAACCCCCTAACCAAGAATGAGTGCTTTTGGGAGGGTTTTAGGCTTTTACTGATTGCATGCCTAGTTTTCAAGTGCTTGGTGACCAAATGGATTGGTTTCACCTTCTCCCTTCATGAATTATTTGAAAAAGACCTTAAATATGACCTCCAATCACTAATCTACATTTCCACATACACCTTTGCAAGTTATCCTTCTTCTTGTCTCAGCCTTTCCTAGTTGGGCTCACCATAGGCTCGCCTAGGGCATGACTGTAAAATTTCTTGGAAATATTTATAAGGCCCCTTCTTCTATACATATTACATAAACTGTGTCTACTCACTATCCCAAAAATTTCATATAAAATGAATGGTGGGATAGTGAGTTAAATCCCCATTTCTAACACTTTCCTAGTATGAACCAGTGAACTAGGAAATATAAAAGATTTAAGAAAAGACTATGCAATAAAAAAAAGACTAAAATAATGGCACATACTAAAATTAAAAACACTACTCTACATCCTCCATCAATCACACTCCATAATGCAACTTGAAACATGATCCTTACATTCACTGATTATCAAACTCAACAAACTTATTCACACTGTACACACTCACAGAGTGCAATATTTGTATGGTAGAATGTCCAACCTCGAGATTTGGCCCAAGGTTTTCTTAAATAGCATTAGGGTGGTCTTAGGTAGGCTTTATGTAACTCCTAAGATGACTTAGTTCATTTGGACAAATTTGTTCCGAGAAACTTTAAAAGTTGCAAAAGTTGCTATGCAACTTTTACAACAATTTTGCAACTTTTTACAGCTTTGCTCACCATAGACCTAAATGAGGTCCTATGGATTTCTAAGCTTCCTAACTGACTCAAAAACAAATTTCCACTTACCCTAAGCCCTATGACATCACAATGATATCATCCATCCATACTTAACTAGATAAGAGACTATCACACTTTAGTCTCAAAATCTAGAACCTAGGACCTAAATAGACCTCAAATCCCTATTGGAACACACACCTTGGTCAACATGACCTTAGGAAAATCAAACACATTCCAATAATGGATTACAAAAAAAGAAAAGACTTGGGTGCTCCTACACCAATTACAATACCTTATATTTAAGCTATGTGATTTAAGCTAAATGCAATAAGGAAATGCAAATCTAAAATGCAAGTAAACTAGAATGCAAGATGTAGGAGAATGCCATAAGAATGCAAGTAAACAAAATGATATCATAACAATATCATGAATGAGAGCTATCTAGACTAGCCAAGAATGAGGAGAAAGTTTACTTTTAAAGAGCAATGGACGGTGAGAGATTAAGAGGCAAAATCCAATGGTGGAGAATAATCCCTATTGTGACTTTGGTGCACAAGATTCTCAAGAGGAAAAATTAATGGATATGGTTAAGAGGCAAAAAGATGTGTGGAAGAAATTAAGAGGCAAAAGGAGATTCCACTCACCTAGAAGAATGTGCAATCAATGTATAGACAAAAGTCTTTTCTTTTCTTTTTAAAATTACGAAATTCCTTTTTATGTGTACGCATAGTGTGGAAGTTGATGAATAAACAACCCACAGCTCCCAAGAACACCTAAACACAAACACCTGTCACAGAAAGAGAGAGAAGAAAATAGCTATGGAGACCTGAACGTATGGATCCACAAGAGAGGAGAAATCCTTGATGTGCAAAAACAAAAGTTGCAAATAAATAAAAATGAATTGTCAGAATTATAAAGTGTTATGAGATCAATCCTTATAAAAGGAGATCTGAAACCCTAAAAAGGGAAAACCCTAGGTTGCACAATAATAATTAATAAAGCAATTAATTATTATATGCCTAAATTTTAGCTTAAGTCGAAAGAGGTAATAAGTGACTTAATAATTAAATCAATATGATTCAATTAATAAGAAAACATTTTATTACTCTAACACCCCCCCTTAAGATGAACTTTGGGAGAAGCTAAAAACCTAGAAAAAACAATTGAAAGAAAATGGGTCCCGGCAACAAAAGGCATGATCAAGTACACAAGTAAAAGTTAGAGAATCTCTATAAAGTGGAGAAATAGAGAAAACCACATGGGAAAAACTCTACTCCAAAAAGAGACCAAGACTAGTCTAAAGGAATGAAGAAACCTCCAAAACTAGGAATGTTCCAGAAAATAGGAACAAAAATGAACATGTACAACATTACTGAAGCAAGAAGTTGCAAACTCTATCAAGAAGTAACTGATGATCTAAAGATCCTCCACTGAAATATGACCAGGTAGAGAAGATTGAAATCTGCATGAGTGCCCTCAATTGACACTACTTGAATCATGAGGCAAACAAAGGCAAACACTTGAACTTAAAGATACAAAATACTATAATCTACACGAGTGCCCTCAAATGACACTACTTGAATTAGGAGGAAAACAAAGGCATACACCTAAACTTGAAAATACAAATGGCATAAAAACATCAGTCTGTTGAGCTGATCAATCAAAGATGGAAGAGTGCATCCAAAAATATGAAAGAAAGAGTGTCCATATGGTAAATGATCCATCTCACCAGAATGCATAGGTACCCAGCCATTGCAACCACCTAGTGCATAGAATCAAAACTAAATACATAGCTCACACTATCGAACCAAGGAAGTAATAGAACCAACAGTAGAAACCCCCCCATAATTCTGACAAGGGAGTAATGATAGGTACACTGAAAAGATCATCCAATATGAACTGCATGATGAAGAAGAATCTAAAACATCAAATGTGCAGAGATAGTACAAACACATATAGAGATACCTAAGGCTAATGTCATTGGAGGAATGCTCACATGAAAAAAGTAGATGGAAAAAAAAGGCAAACATCAAACCCCCTGGCACTTTATAATGGAGTGCGAGTACATACAGCATGAACATGTACAAGATCTCATACATACAATAGAATAACACTTTATCTCAGTGCATGTGCATAAAAGAATGCTACAAAAGTGAAGTGTACACTGCTCAAAGAAGAGCGAAGGCTACTGAAACAAAAGAATAGCCTACGATGAGTCATCCCTTAAAGGGAAGAGATCCTAGGATCTGTAACATCCAAGATATCCACTAGATTGCAAAATTGTGAGAATCTAAATAAAATATGCCTTGAGAAGAATCTGGAAAAATGACTTATAGCACTAGAAATCTCTTAGAAAAAGCTTTCCAACGATATATGGTTTTCTCAAAATGGAGTCCAAATGTGCAAGATAGAGCTCCCAAAGTGTAGAACTGAACATCTGGAATTGATAGTAAAAAAAACCATTAAAAAAGAAAAATAAAAAATTTAAACCTCTACATTTAGATAGAGCTCATGATCAGCTTTCCGACGATATCTTGTTTTCCAAATTTTGACACTATATGCTCAAGTTATGAGCAAAAAACCAACAGCTACGCTGGAGGGCCCAAAGAAGGTTTCTGGAAGGATCTGAATGTGGGTGACATCAAAAAAAGGAAAAAATCACAAATAAAACCTTTAGATCTAATAAACGCTTAGAAAGAGCTTTTCAAGAATATCTTATTGTAAAAAATGGAGCTCGGATGCAAGAGAAATGGATCCTAGAATGCAGGAGGTCTGAAATGTCGAGAGCACATAAAACATTTGAATTTGATAGAAAAAAAATGCATCAAAAAGGAAAACTCATGAAACCATACCATAAAATTTGGATCGGGCTTGGAACTAGCTTTTCGTTGGTATATCGCATTCCCAATTCTGACCCCGGACGCTCAAGATATTAGGAAAAATCCAACTCCCTATTTAAACTGTAGAAAAGGCATGCAAGAGGGGTAAAAAAATATTGTGGTTAACCACTGGCAGTTTCCCCTAACTAGTGGTTACCACCAGTGTTTACCATGGCCCACACGACAGTAACATCAGTGATGACTGCAGTCCACCGGCGGTGATGCTGGCGATGACCATGGCATAACAGTGGCCCACCTGGCGACTATCAAGGGCAGTGACTGCGGTGCCGTCGGTAGTGGCACCTAGGTGGCTGTCTGGTGATACTACCATAGAATTTTTTTTTAAAAAAGATTTGTACTTGCCTCAAATTGCATGCTAGGTTGTATGATCTAGTACGTAAATTTTTTTTGCTTCTGATTGCAACGTCGCCTAGATTGGGCATGCTTTATATGGAAATAGGGGTTTTTGGGCACTCCGGATGCAACCGTGAGGTTTGTTTGGGAAAGAAGCACTCCAAAAAATATTAACCACCTTGGGATCTGTGTCAAGGCTGGTTGTAAAATATTTTTGCCACAGATTCCAACTTTGTCCAAATTGGACAAATTTTATATGGATCATGGGATTCTTGGATGCTGTGAATGCAACCGTGAGCTTGGTTTGAAGCCAAGATGAACATAAAAATAGGTACCCCCAAATCTGATAGGAAACCTCTTTAAAAATACAAATCTGATGAACACGGCCGAATCTCTCAGGAAGAGAACACGGGCAAGAAGATATGAAGCTCTGATACCATGTATATAGAAGTTGATGAATAAATAACCCAAAGCTCCCAAGAACACCTGCACACAAACACCTGTCATAGATAGAGAAATAAGCAAACAACTATGAAGACCTAAACATATGGATCCACGAGAGGAGAAATCCTTGATGTGCAAAAATAAAAGTTGCAAATCAATAAAAATGAATTGTGAGAATTACAAAGTGTTATGAGATCAATCCTTATAAAAGGAGCTCTAAAACCCTAAGTTACATGATAATAATTAATAAACTAATTAATTATTATATGCCTAAAGTTTAGCTTAAGTTGAAAGAGGTAATAAGTGACTTAATAATTAAATCAATATGATTCAATTAATAAGCAAACACTTTATTACTCTAACACATAGGATAAAGTGGATTTTATTTAATTAAAAGGTGACATGTTCTTTTAATGAAATAAAACTTAGGATAAAGTGGTCAAAGTTCAGGATATCATTGAATAAATGATAAAATGATGATTTGATCAAGAAATAAGAGAATCCATGGAAAAAGGAATCTCAAAAAGTAGCTTATAGCCTCCTATGTATGACGTGCAAGAATCTAAGCATTATGAATAGTGGCTCTCAAATTAACCTCAATAAAAAACCCTTGCAAGGTGCACCATAGAATAGAAGATTCAAAATGATAATACAAGATGAGAGATATAAATGAGATGCAAGAACTAAGCTAGAATGCAAATGCAAGAACAAGAAAGAAAAGCTAATCGAACAAGATTACAGTAACACCTATTTAAGCTATGTGATTTAAGCTAAATGTAATAAGGAAATGCTAATCTAAAATGCAAGTAAACTAGAATGCAAGATGTAAGAGAATTTCCTAAGAATGCAAGTAAACAAAATGATAGCATAACAATAGCATGAATGAGAGATATATAGACTAGCCAAGAATAAGGAGAAAGTCTCCTTTTAAAGAGCAATGGATGGTAAGAGATGAAGAGGCAAAATACAATGGTGGAGAATAATCCCTATTTTGACTTAGGTGCACAAGATTCTTAAGAGGCAAAATCAACGGATATGGTTAAGAGGAAAAAAGATGTGTGAAAGAGATTAAGAGGCAAAAGGAGATTCCACTCACCTAGAAGAATGTGCAATCAATGTGTAGACAAAAGGTCTTTTCTTTTTTTTTTAAATGAGGAAATTCATTTTTCATGTGCACACATAGGATAAAGTGGAATTTATTTAATTAAAAGGGGACATGGTCTTTTAATCAAATAAAGCTTAGGATAAAGTGGTCAAACTTTACGATATCATCGAATAAATGATAAAGTGATGATTCGATCAATAAATAAGAGATTAAATCAATACACAAGATTGATTAAGCATAAGATAAAGTCTAGTATTTAAAATTTTAATGTTAGAGTGAGGCTCAAGGTTTACTAGACCATTTTTGGGTGATTACAATAACTTTACAAACTGGATGTGTAAAGTTGATCATGCCTTATTTAGGATATATAGATGTAGGAAGGCTCCACACAAATTAGCTATCTTTGTATCACAAAGGATTTCATTCCTAGAATTCATCTGGTAATTGTTGTGGTTAGATAAATAACTTATTGCTTCTAGATGGAAGGAACACCTGTTAGAATAATTGAGAGGGGGGGTGAATCAATTAGATCAGTTATCCTATAGTCCCAAATACAAAGATGTAACACTCAAAACAATTTCAACAAATTCTGCAACTCGGTATCATAAACTATTAAATTGTTTGTTCCTTTTACCGATTACTAGTTAACTAACTCACTGTGATTATCGACCAAATCAAATATGTAGTATGTAAATTATGACAATAAAACAATTATCACAGAAACACATAACATAATGATTTAACGTGGAAACCCTGCTAAGGGAAAAAACACCTGGGACTGGTAACACAAAATAATTTTCACTCTTCTGAAGTGAGCTCAGTGAAGAGCCAACCCTGTTAAAGGTTACAAACACACTGTTAGGTGTGACCTTGTTAGAGGATTTAAGACTAATAGTTAACTTTTGACCAGCATTCACTATGGGTCAATAAGATAACAATGTACATTCCTTGAATGACATAGGGGCATAACATAAGACGGTTAAGTCCACTCGGTTAGGAGATTTTCTGTATCAATGGTTAAACTAAAATAGTAGTTGATCTTATTACAATAAAACTCAATTTGCACATGTTCAGATCTATTCTAAGCCCATACGAATCCTCTAATCAATATATCAATTCACTTCCTCAACTTACTTTCACTCGGTAATAGCTCTCTGACGCTCAGTACTGTTCTGCAGTTTGGTTCTCCTTCAACCAGTTTGATCAGGCATGCATGAAACTGTATTCACACAAAATCTCTGCAGTCTTCTTTCTTCTGGCATGTTTCAATAAAGAAACTCATATCTCTTATATAGACAGATAAACTATTTTCATATCAACCATCAGATTTTGCTACTTATTCTCCTTCATTGATTTTGCCTCTTAAACCTTCCTCGCTATTTGTGTCAATAACACATTTCAATTCCATCCTTTAGATCTTCTCCGAATTTTGTTAGTTGTGGATCTCATAACAGACTTTATCCTCAATCTCAAAATCATAACAATTTCTAGCTCATCATTTTCTATCAGCTAAACTAAGCATTTAATACTTTCATCCATGCTCGATTAACAAAGAAATGTGTCGGTGAATACAAGCTTGGTTAATACTATCACTCGATATACACTACACTAGCTCGGTGTATACTGAAGTCTTCATTTACCGACCACATTGTCTTGTACAATTTTTCTCCCTTCTTCATAATAGACTAATGCAACATAACCAAGTCAACAATATGAAATCATAGACTCATCAACAAGTTACCCAAAGTATTCCTTATCCTCATCTGTCGTATCCATCTTTCCCCATGTAGCTATCTCAATTCTTCATCTTTTCTCTCTTTTACAAATGTTTAGATGTTTGTAACTTACATGATAAGTACTGTCAAAACTAGTTGACATCAATGACAACATAATGAATAATTTAATTATCTTACATATCATTTTAGTAACTTGGTGATCTCTAATCACTGATCTTCAAGTCATTTGGGTATTCAATCAGTTGTAGTTCATCAATCTCTCCCTTTGGCATTGATGGCAACACAAGCAATATGAAATATGCCATACACATACCAAACATGTATTCCACAACTATGTAAGTAAATGATGTAGCTTGGTAAGCTCTCCCTAGCTTGATATTTAATATGTTTAATCACTACATTACATAATAGCATTACAAGTGCAGACTCTCCTCTGTAGATTTGATCTTTTCAACTCTCATATTTCTTCTGTTTTTAGCAACAAATCTTCAAATATCCCCCTAAATTTATCAAATTATCTCTCCCTTAGATAGATATTTCATTGACCTCTCTGATTATCTCTCATATTTTTTATCTCTCCCTTTGACAAAAATGCCAAAGAAAAACATAAAACATACAATTCTGTAATATCCATGTAACTCTCTATTGTTTGGTGTAGACAATGTATCTTTGTATACTGATATGCAAATTCTATGTTCTAGCTCCTCAAATCTTTCACAACCTTAGACATAATCTAAAGTGTGAGCTATGTTGCATCAACATGAATGATCTTCTGATAAGAATAGGCTGATGCAACCTCCAGATCACATTAGTGACTGGTAGACAGGGGAAGGACCCCAAGTCTAGTCCTCAAGTATTCAAAAGTGTCCTTCGGTAGAGGCTTGGTAAAAATATCAGCAAGTTACTCCTTTGATGTAACATATTCCAATTTGACTTGCTTCTCATGTACTATTTCTCTTAAGTATAATAATTAATTAAAATATGCTTTGTCTTCGAATGCATTATAGGATTCTTAGAAATATTTATTACACTAGTGTTGTCACAGTATATAATCACTGGCTCAGTGATTACCTCATTCATCCCTTCCAACACTTGTTTGATATAAGAAATGTTTGAATAGTTTGTAGCAGTAGCAATATACTCTAATTTAGTAGTAGATTGAGAAATACTAGGTTGTTTCGTACTTGTCCAAGTTACAAGTCTTTCACCAAAGAAAAATGCTCCTCCAGTTGTGCTCTTTCTATCATCTATATTTCTAGCCCAATCTGCGTCGGTGTAAAATCTTAGTTCAAATTTGCCTACCTTAGGATACCATAAACCATAATCCTCTATTTTCTTCAAGTATCTCAATATTCTTTTCACTACAACCATACGTGAATCCTTTGGATTGGCCAAAAATCTAGCAATAATCCCCACTGCATGTGCAATATCAGGCCTAATGTGTACTACATACATCAGTTTACCAATCATAGATCGGTACAATGTCTGATTTACCTTTGTAGATTCATCATCTTTTCTTAATTTTTAGCCTGTAACCATCGGTGTTCCTACTAGTTTAGCATTTTCCATGCCAAATGTTCTCAATACTTCTTTAATGTACTTTGATTGTGTGATGAAAATTCCATCATTCTATTGAATAACCTGCAAGCCTAGAAAGAATTTAATCTCTCCAGACATTGCAATTTCAAATTCCTTTCTCATCTCATCAACAAATGATTTGCAAATATGATCTTGTCCTCCAAATATTATATCATCCACAAATATTTCAGCAATCAAAATAGTAAAATCAGATCCTCCTTTCATGTCCAAATTGATGTTTTCACTAGTTCTTACAAAACCAATACTTAAAAGATAAGTATGTAACCTTTCATACCATGCTCTTGGTGCTTTCTTTAATCCATATAAATCTTTGTGCAGTCTACATACCATGTATTTTTTATTCAGATCAACAAATCCTTCTATTTTTTCTATGTAGACCTCCTCCTCTAGTATTCCATTTAGAAAAGCTGACTTAAAATCCATTTGATAGACTTTAAATTTCTTATGTGCAGCATATGCAAGTAACATGCAAACTCCTTCTAGTCTAGAAATAGGTGCAAAAGTTTCACCATAATCAATACCTTCTTCTTGTGCATATCCCTTGCAAACAAGTCTATCTTTATTCCTTGTAACCTCTTCATTTTCATTCAAATTATTTCTGATAATCCATTTAGTACCAATAACATTTTTATCTTTTGATCTAGGGACTAAAGTCCATGTCTTATTTTTCTCAATTTGTTTAATATCTTCATTCATAGCATTGATCCATTCATCATTCTCAAGTGAAACCTTAACATTCTTAGGTTCAAACTCACAAACTAAGCATACATTTTTCTTTAACCTACTTCTTTTCATCATGCCTTCTTTCCTATCTCCAATGATTTGATTCTCAAGATGATGTCTTCTGAAAAATCTTGCTAGCACTTGATCTCTTCTTTGTTCTTCATTCTGTTCAGGTTCATTTCCATGCTCGACAACTTCTTCATGTTCCTCAGTTTCCCTTTGTTGTTCCTCAATGTTATTTTCCTGATGCTCGGTTGACTCAGCTTGTGGATTCGGTAGGTACTCTGGATGTTCAACATAAGCAAATCTACCATAGTCTTTTGACTTCTTATTTCTTTCTTCATCATTTTTATTAGCAAATTCATCATCTCTGACATTAGCACTTTCAATCATCTTATTAGTGACCTTATTCAAAAACTTGTAAGCTTTACTTTTAGTAGAATATCCAAGAAATATTCCCTCATCCCCTTTAGAGTCAAATTTCCTGTTCCTGTCATCTTTCAAAATAAAACATTTGCTACCAAAAAAATTGAACTTACACTCAATGTGTATCCAAACCATAACTCGTAGGGTGTCTTGTTTGTGTCTTTCTTTATTTGAACTTGGTTCAGGACATATACAGTTGTGCTAAGTTCCTCTCTCCAATATACTTGTGCAACATTCTTTTCTATCATCAGTGTTCTTGCACAATCAACAATGGATCTATTTCTCCTTTCAGCAATCCCATTCTATTGCGGTATTCTAGGTGCAGAAACATGTCTTTTGATGCCATTCTTATTACAATAGTTAGTGAATTCATCAAAAATAAACTCACCACCTCTATTAGACCTCAAGCATTTCAGTTCTTTTCTAGTTTCTTTTTCTACTTTTTCCTTGTACCATTTAAACATTTTAAATACCTCAAATTTCTCTTTTAAAAACATGATAGTCATCAATCTAGTATAATCATCAACAAATAGAATAAAGTATCTATCACCATAGTAGCTCTAAGTTCTCATGGGACCACATAGGTTAGTGTGAACTAAATCCAAGATTCTTTTTGTTGAATAGTCTTTACTTTTAAAACTAGATTTTGTTATCTTCCCTTTTTGACATTCATGACACATAACATGATCAGGTTTAGTTAGGCTAGGCAGTCCTCTAACTTTTCTCTTTCTACTAATCTTAATCATGTTATCAAATTTTACATGACATAACCTTTTATGCCATAACCATGCATTCTCATTTTTCACTAGTAAACAATAAGTCTCAGCATTGTCAAGATAAAATAAGTTACCTTTTGATTGTCCTCCTATTCCGACAAGCTTTCCACTTTCATCAAATATTCTCACCTTCTTGCTTTCAAAAGCCACTCGGTGACCTGAGTTGTTAAGTTGTGCCACACTTAGCAAATTGTAATTCAGTCCTTTTACCCAATAAGAATTATCACATCTGATTTTATCATTTATCAATAAAGATCCTTTTCCTTTAACCATGCAAGGTGTATCATTGCCCATTTTTACTGATCCTCCATTATAATGCTCAAGATGATCAAACTTATCTTCATCACCAGTCATGTGATGTTTACAACCACTATCAATGATCCAAGTATCATTTTTACTAACTTTAGAAATGATTGATGTTTCTACATACCTTTCCTCTTCCTCAGAATCATCTTTCATTGCAACAAACACTACCTCAACATCATCATCTGTGTCTATGTCCATGTCCTCATCTTCAACCAAATAACATGCCTTTTTGCCCTTATCTTTGTGATCTCAGATGTCTCTATTGTAGTGTTGGTAAACTGTATTGTTTCTTCTTCCATATCTTCCATCACCTGATCAGTCTTTTTCTTTATCTTCCTCTTTCTTGTTCGGGCATCTAGCAACAATATGGCTAGCGTCTTTACAATTATAACAAGCTAAAGGTAATTTTCCCTTATATCTACCTTAACCTTTAAGCATTCTCTAGGCCATAAGAGCTTCAAGTCCATCAAGCTCATCATCAATATTACTATCACTATCATTCCTTATATTATGTCTACTGCTAGATTTACCGATCTTCAAAGAAGATATAAAATCATACTCAACAGATGGTACAACACTATTATCAAAATTGTACAACTCAAAGGTTGTTATCTTACCAATCGGATTATCAAGAGTAAGAGTTCTACCAGGTGAAGACCTTATTTCATGTATAGTAGATATTCTGATTGCATATGCAGGCAACAAGGTTCTTAGAATCTTACTTACCAATGTATCTTCATCAATGACACCACCAGCTCCTCGAATAGTATTGACTACCTCTTTGATTCGGTTTGAGTACTATACTATGTTTTCTCCTTCCTTAATTTTCATATCATCAAACCTACCTCTTAAGCTTTCATCTCTAGCTCTCTTTACATTTGCATCACCACCATGGACTAGAGAAAGTTTATCCCACATTTTCTTTGTAGTAGTGAAAGTCTTGACATCCTCAAATTTAGCATCAAATAGAGCAGCTACAATCTCTATCATAGTAATGTTGTGTTCATGTCGGTCTCTCAACTGATCAAGAGTTAACGGACCAGTTGGTGGTTGTATGTAGACATTGTCCAGTAAAGTTATAGCAGAATCACCAATCCTAGATATGTGAAGTCTCATGTGGCTTTTCCATATAGTAAAATTGTCCTTATTCAGCTTCGGCACTTCCCTCTTATACATATTGTAATCTTTCTGCTAAAGTCCTTAAAACTTTTTTCCAAGCAACCAATGCACTCTGATACCAATTGTTAGAATAACTGAGAGGGGGGGTTAATTAGTTAGATCAGTTATCCTACAGTCCCAAATACAAAGATGTAACACTCAAAACAATTTCGACAAACTCTGCAACTTAGTAACATAAACTATTAAACCGTCTGTTCCTTTTACTGATTACCAGTTAACTAACTCACTGTGATTACCGACCAAATCAAATATGTAGTATGTAAAGTATGACAATAAAACAATCATCACAAAAACACATAACACAATAATTTAACGTGGAAACCCTGCTAAGGGAAAAACCACCTGGGACCAGTAACCCAAAATAATTTTCACTCTTCTGAAGTGAGCTCGGTAAAGAGCCAACCCTGTTAAAGGTTACAAACACACTGTTAGGTGTGACCTTGTTAGAGGATTTAAGACTAACAGTTAACTTTCGACCAGCATTCACTATGGGTTAATAAGATAACAATGTACATTCCTTGAATGACATAGGGGCATAACATAAGATGGTTAAGTCCACTCGATTAGGAGATTTTTTGTATCAATGGTTAAACTAAAATAGTAGTTGATCTTACTACAATACAATTCAATTTGTAGATGTTCAGATCTATTATAAGCCCATACAAATCCTCTGATCAATATATCAATTCACTTCCTCAACTTACTTTCACTTGGTAATAGATCTCTGACACTCAGTACTATTCTACAGTTTGGTTCTCCTTCAACCAATCTTATTAGGCATGCATGAAACTGTATTCATGCAAAATCTATGCAGTCTTCTTTCTTCCAGCATGTTTCAATAAAGAAACTCATATCTCTTATATAGACAGATAAACTATTTTCATATCAACCATCAAATTTTACCACTTATTCTCCTTCATTGATTTTGCCTCTTAAACCTTCCTCACCAATTGTGTCAATAACACGTTTCAATTCCATCCTTTAGATCTCCAAATTTTGTTAGTCATGGATCTCATAACAGAATTTATCCTCAGTCTTGAAATCATAACAATTTCTAGCTCATCATTTTCTGTCAGCTAAACTAAGCATTTGATTACTTTCATCCATACTTGGTTAATAAAGAAATGTGTCAGTGAATACAAGCTCGGTTAATACTGTTGCTTGATATACACTACACTAGCTCGGTGTATACTAAAGTCTTCATTTACCGACCACATTGTCTTGTACAATTTTTCTCCCTTCTTCATAATAGACTAATGCAACATAACCAAGTCAACAATATGAAATCATAGACTCATCAACAAGTTACCCAAAGTATTCCTTATCCTCATCTATCATATCCATCTTTCTCCATGTAGATATCTCAGTTCTTCATCTTTTCTCTCTTTTACAGATGTTTAGATGTTTGTAACTTACATGATAAGTATTGTCAAAACTAGTTGACATCAATGACAACATAATGACTGATTTAATTATCTTACATATCATTTCAGTAACTTGGTGATCTCTAATCGTTGATCTTCAAGTCATTCAGGTATTCAATCAGCTGTAGTTCATCAACACCTACTCGATGTGTCAGACATATTGCTTTATCAATGGCCATCATTTGTGCAAGCACTTATAAGGGAGTGAAGAAGAAAGCAAAGCATAAAGATGTTCCACTTTAATGACATTCTGTAGTTTTCTATTTTTTATTTGTTTTGTTATGTTTATAATATTTTTTTCTGCTTTCGGTTCATTAGGATTAGTTAGGATTGAAAAGGAATGGAATGTAAATGGTTGGAATCTTGTTGCTCCCCATTTTAGAGGGAAACCACATCCGTTCATTATAAATTGGTCTCAACAAAAAGAAGAACTCTTGATTGTACTTACTCTTTTTTAAATATCAATAAAATACACCTTGTTTCCTTGTCCAATTAGTATATTATATGTTTTTTTGAACTTAGTATCTTTGTTATAATCAATTCAAGGATTGATTGTCACCTTTAAAAATTGTTTGATTGGATTGAAACTCTATGATATTGATCTAGAAGAAATACAAAGAAATTGTGAAGTATTGTCCTACTGCTTTCTATCTGATTGGTTCCTTTGTGAGGATTAAATATTATTAGATAGATTAATATTATAAATTAAATTTATTCACATTAATAGGATTGGATGATTAATGATGTTTCTCATCATTTGGAGTATTTCTTATTAGAGAGGTATGTGAAGGGTTCAACAAAATTAACTCTCTGCCTAATTGGATAAGGACCGGTCTTCATCTATTGAAAGGAGTAAGGAATGTCTAAAACTAATAAGTCATTTCATTTTATTTTTTGTTAAAGTAGAGGTCTACTTGAGGAATAATCAAATAGGAATCATTCAATAAGATTACTAGGGAGTTATTTTTCTTACATTCTAAGTTTTTCCACCTTGGAATTAATGATTGCCAAAGAACTTTGGATTTAATTTTCTATAAAAATATCTAATTTAGAAGGAGATTAGAGAAAGGGTTTACCCACCTAGGTTCTAAAAAGCCTAAAGAGTAGAATATTATAACCACACATTGGTTGAATTCTATCAGTTGGCCAAATCAGTTGGAGAGTTCAAAGATAAAGTTTGGTATCCTTTTAGTGCTTTCCAATTTGTTGATTTGGGAACCAACACCCCTGATCCCAAACTAAAACCGCAACTTGAAGTACTCTTCCTATCAACTATACTGCCCTCCTAATATGCATCAATTAATCCCTCAAGCTTCACTCTATCTTACTAAACATACTTCATCCCATAATCAATTGTGCCTCAAAGATATCTCAAAACATGTTTTGCAGCTATCTAGTGCACACGTTTATGTTCCACCATAAATTGACTAAGAGAGTTCACTGCAAAAAAAACCCTTGGCCTAATATTAACTAGATACATAAGAGATCCTATCAACTAACTATATAAAGTTGAGTCAACTACCTATGATCTAGAAGTATCAATCTTCTTCCAGTTGGTTGCAAGTGGTGTGGACATAGGCTTATAGCTAGTTATCCATCACGAATCGCTTCAAGATATCAATTAAGTATTTCCCTTGTCCAAGGAAGATCTCTCCCTCTTTTTTCCATAACTATAATACAATAAAGTAGTGCATAAACCCCAATTTCTTCATCTCAAACTCTTCTACAATATATTTCTTTCAGTGTGTTATGATATCCTCTAATCCTATGAGAAATAAGTCATCAACATACAATAATAGTATGAGAAGTTCACCCTTCACCTAAACATAGTACAAGTTCAATTCCACCTCACTCTTGATGAAGCCCACACTCTACAAGTAACTATCAATACATGAATATCATGCACTGAGAGCTTACTTGGGTCCATAATGTTCTCTTTTCAACGTGAAAACATGATAATCCCTCCCATGTGCTTCAAATCCTTATAGATGCTCTATGTAAATCTTTTCCTCATTTACTACTTTGAGAAATGTTCTTTTAACATCCATCTGGTGAATTGTCTAACCCATCTATGCAACTACATAAATTATAGCTCCTATGGATGACTACCTGTCTACTAGAGAAAAAGTCTCATCATAGTTGATTCCTTCCTTTTGAGAAAACCCCTTAGCCACAAAAAGATCTTTGAACTTTTCCACACTACCATCTACAACATGCTTAATATTATACATCCATCTTGGTCCCACCATAGACCTATCTTCTAGTTCTGGTACTACCTCCCACATACTATTCTTCATGATGGAAGAATACTCTTCCACCATAGGATCCTTCTATACTTGGTGCTTGGATGGCCCTTAAAAGATGGAAGGATCTACTTCAATTAATTTAATCATAATTGCTACATAATCAGAATAACATTTGGGAGTATTTATCTTTTTGACAAAATCTTGTGGATCAACAACATATCCCTAAGCCTCTCTCAAAGTATGCTCAATTGCCTAGTTTCTCCTCTTCTCTATGATAGGAATATGAGACTGAGGAAATATTTGTTCCTCTTGATCATCCTATTCATCCTGCTTTCTTTTCTCTCTAGCTTGTGTGACTAAAGTTTGAGGAATTTTTACTACCTCAATCATTGATGATTTTTCCTCCTCATTCATCAAGCTACTAGAATTTTGAATAGCCATCTCCTCCTTGAACTTCACATCTATGTGATTTACCATTTTCTTGAGTGTGGGAATGTAAATCCGATAAGCCTTAGAAGTTTCATTATGCCCAGCAAGGATACCCTTCTCTATAGTTGGTTCTAACTTATTTATTTTCTCCACATGAATGTGACAATACACAAGGAATCCAAAGATGTAAATGTGCCCCAAATCTAGTTTCTTACCGCTGAACACCTCTTCTAGAGTCAATTTTACCAACACTTTTTGAGGGCTCCTATTTTGAAAATACACAGTTTTATTGCAAGCTTATGCCCATAAGAACCAAGACAAGTCTCAATCATGAATCATGGCCTTTTCTACTCCAACTATAGTTGTGTTCTTCTTCTTAGCAACCCCATTTTGTTCAGGGTTGTACAAAAATATCAACTCTTTCTTGATACCTTCCTGAGCATAGAAATCTTTGAAGACATTCGAGCTATAGTCACCTCCATTATCAAACCTCAGTATCTTGATCTTCCTCCCTGTTTGGTTCTCCATAAGAGCCTTAAACTCTTTAAACCTACTAAATACCTCATCTTTGTTCTTCATAAAATATATCCATGTCTTCCTAGAGAAATCATCAATGCAAGTAACTATCCAAGTCCACAACAATAAATCCCTCTCTCAACCATTGAAACTCTTAAAAAATGTCCCTCTCCCAAAAGAAAATAAAACCATGAAATCTTCAAGCAATGTACTTGCAAACTCTCCCTCACATCTAAAAGATTTCTCTCCAAAATCTCCATTAAAAATACAACCAATCTCTCCTCAAAACTCTAATTAAAACATCCTTCCAAAAAGAAAAAAGGAATCCATACAAATATATTTTCCAAAGGTTGAGAGGAAAGGTAACCGACCCAACACCAAATCTCAACTAAAGAGCATTATTAAAGAGCTTAATATTATTATAAACTCACAACCATTTCTTACTCAAATATAACTATAATAAATGATTTTATATTCATTCACACACGTGCATTATTATCATAATATATTATATACAAGGTATGAATAATTACAATAATATCTATGTATATATACATATATATGCATGTGCGCCTACATACATACATACATGCATGCATACATACATACATAATTAAATATTTAGTATTAAAGTAACATTATTAGAATATTAATAATAAAACATTAATATCTTACCCATACATTTCCATAGGAAAATATATTCGTAAATATCCTATTTAATCAAATGAATATTAAGGTCATTAAATCACATCACAATATCCAAACAATTAACTAAAATCAAACCAAAATACCAACATACTGAAAACATGGAAATTACTTCCAAAATCATACCAAGGATCTCCTGAAAACTAAACATAGCAAGGTAAATCATGATCATCCAAAATTATGGATCAATTGAAATACAACCAAAATAAATCATAAAACCTCCATCAAATAAAAAGGACCACAAAAAAGTCTTACACCACAACCACACTAAAATAGGAAACAAAGAACTCGAACTTGTCATCATAACAATTTGGCAAAAGAAATAAGGACATCATTGATCTTCAATCAAAATGATGACAAGGGATGACTCAAGTGGGCCTTGACACTATCTATTGTCAACAACCATCAAGGATTTTGAGAGTACTCTCAGACCTATGGAACCAGGTGAAGTCGAAGCCCAGTAATTGCAAGCCTACATCATAGAATAGAATAAATATACATGTGCATATATATACATATGTGTGTGTGTGTGTCTATTATATATATATATATATATATATATATATATATATATGTATATGTAAACATATACATATATATATATATATATACACATACATATATATATACATACATATATATATATATATACATATATATGTATGTATATGTATATGTATATATATGCATATATAAGTATATGTATATGTATACATATCATATATATGTATACATATATATATATATGTATACATATATATGTGTGTGTATATATAGACACACACACATATATATGTATACATATATATATATATATATACATATATATATATATATATATATACATATATATATATATATATATATATATATATATGATATGTATACATATACATATACTTATATATGCATATATATACATATACATATACATACATATATATATATATATATATATATATATATATATATATATATATATATATATATATATATATATATATATATATGATGAAGGGTGCTCCCCTTAATACCACAAACACATAACACTAATAGAAAAACAACAATAATATGCAAGAATAGAAAATTGGCTTCTTATTATCTCCACAAATATGGAATTACAAACTTTTAGAATTACAATATGCAAAGCCACATGGGCATTCCCTTACAATATTCTATAGGACAAAGCCTCGAATCAATACCCAGATCTACTACCCAGAATTGCCCTAGACAACACTACGGGCCTTCTTTATATAGGCAATTTCCACCGCCCGAGAAGGTTCTAGAAATTTAGCCCTAAGGGCTGACCAAACTTAAAATTATTTTATTTTTCAATTTATTACATCAAAGTCAGCTCAAAATAACTTTTGAAACCTGAACATAAATTTTGAAGGAAAATTATTTTTTGCCATTTCAGGTGGCCCGACTTTCAGAGGCCATAAGTCATCACCGGTTGACCTGATTGACTATTATAACCCCATTTCAGAAACACCATGAAGCGCTCTACAGGCTTGACCCACGCAAAGTGCCCGTCACCCAATTTTTTGACCTCATCTGGGGCCTCTAAAGCCTTCAAAACTAAGTTCAAAGTTTTTGTACCCTGCTGCCAATACCGAAAATCTTCAATATCTTCAAAACTAGACCTGAACTAGCCATGAAACTTTGCTGGCAGGCTGATATGACTGAGATGAACCTCCATATGTAAAATTAGAACATTCCAAGATTGTAAGACCAACTTACTAAAAATAGCAAGTTTCCATAAATAGCAGCTCTACACAAGATAGCCCTTATTGAATACAAAAATAGAAATATTTTTGGGTGATGCAAGATTGCTCTTACACCCAAGATGCTCCTGCATCAGACACCCGGGGTAATTTGAGAAGTGACCCTGTCACGACTCAGGTGTGCAGAGGAAAACCAAGATGGTTAACCTCCTCCTTTGTTATCCATGATGAATCTTCAACAGGTCATCCTTTCCATTTGACCAAATACTCTTCATATGTCTTGTTCCTTGTGCTTCTACCAACACGACTGTCCAATATGTCTTCAATCTCCTTGATATCAGAACTGGTTGCTGGAATACTCCACTGTGTTGTTGCAACCTCATCTTCAACACCTCCTTCATGATACTCTGTCAAATTTGAAATGTTAAACATTGGTGAAATATTTAGCTTAGTAGGTAATTCTACCTCATATGCATTTCCTGAATCATGCTTCTTCAGTATCTTACATGGCCCAAACTTCTTCATTTTCAACTCGTTATATGTACCAACTGGAAACCGCTCCTTCCGCAAATGAACCATGACTTCATCTCCAACCTGAAATTCTTTATGCCTCCTTTTCTCATCTACCTTAGCCTTATACTACACATTCATCTTGGTAATATGCTTCCTCACCTCCTCATGGATGTTCTTCAAGTGCTCTGCAAAATCCTCAGCTTCAGCACTACTTATTTCTCCTTTATCTATCTTTCTCAATTCAGATGCATTTCTTGGACTACTTTCATATACAATCTGGAATGGTGATTTACCAGTGCTCCTATTGATAGAATTATTGTATGCAAATTCTTCCTATGGTAAAATCAAATCCCATCCTCTTGGCTTATCTCCAACCAAACATCTCAGCAAATTTCCCAAACTTCTATTCACCACCTCTGTCTGTCCATCAGTCTGTGTATGATGTGATGAATTGAACTTCAAATCTATCTTCAACTTTTTTCACAATGTCTGCCAGAAATATCCAACAAATTCAGTATCTCGATCTGAAACTATGGTCTTTGGCAAACCATGTAGTCTCACCACTGCTCTGAAAAACAATTTTGCTACATGAACAGCATCATTAGTCTTCTTTCAGGGAATGAAATGTGCCATCTTTGAAAATCTATCAACTACCATAAAAATTGAATCATGTCCCCACTGCGTCCTCGGTAAACCAAGAACAAAGTCCATACTGATATCCTCCCAAGGCTTCTCTAGTATAGGTAATGGCTGATATAACCCTACATTCTACTTCACTCCCTTCACCATCTGACATACTTTGCAACTCTGTACAAAATTCTTGACATCTTGCTGCAACTGTGGCCAATAATAATTTTCACCAACCAAAGCAAGGGTTTTATCACGACCAAAATGTCTAGCAATTCCTCCACTATGCTTCTCCTTGATGAGATTCTCCCTCATAGAACTTCGTGGAATGCACAACTAACTCCCTCTGAATAGCATATCATCCTGGATGATGAAATCCAGCCATTTCATCCTATCTAGAGTAACAGGTTCCGTACAAGCTTTCCAAGCTTCACCAAAGTCAGGATCTTCTGGATACAAACTCTTGAGTTCCTTGAACCCAACCACTTTAATCTGCATTTCTATCAGCAATATTTGCCTTCTGCTAAGAGCATCCGCAACCCTGTTAGACTTTCCATTCTTGTGTTTCAAAACAAATGTATAACTCTGCAAAAACTCAACCCATTTCAAATGCCTCTGATTCAACTTTCCTTGACTATTCAAATATTGCAAAGCTTGATGATCAGTATACAAGACAAACTCTTTAGGAAGGAGATAATATCTCCACTTCTTCAATACCTGAACTATAGCATAAAATTTTTGATCATAAACAAAATATTTTCTCTTGGCATCATTTAACTTCTCACTGAAATAAGCAATAGGTTTACCTTCTTGGCTCATAATAGCTCCTATTGCAGTACCACTAGCATCACAGTCTACTTGAAACACCTTATTAAAATCTGGAAGTGCTAAAACAGGTTGTTCTGTAACTTTTTGTTTCAACAATTAAAAACTCTTTTCTACCCCATCAGTCCACTTAAACTCTTTTCTATCCCCTCATTGTTTCAGTCAAGGGACCACAAATACTGATAAAATTTCTGATAAACTTTCTGTAAAAGCTAGCCAAACCATGAAAATATCTTACCTCAGTAGCACTCCTTAGAGTGGCTCATTCAAGGATAGTCTATACCTTCTCTCGGTCCATTTTTAGACCTTCTGTTGAAGTTACAAATCCCAAATACACTAACTCTTTCTTCACAAAATTGCACTTCTTCAAGTTAATCAATAATTTCTCATCTCTCAGCTTCTCAAACACCATACAAATATGCATCATATGCTCTTTCAATGTCTTGCTAAAGATCAAAATATCATCTAGGTAAACAATGACAAACTTACCCAGAAATTCTTTCAGAACCTCGTTCATGAGCCGCATGAAAGTGCTCGGTGCATTGGTTAGCCCAAAAGGCATGACTAACCACTCATATAGTCCTTCCTTTATCTTGAAGGCAGTCTTCCATTCATCTCCTTCTCTGATCCGAATCTGGTGATATCCACTCTTCAGATCTATCTTTGAGAAATACACAGCTCCACTCAAACAGTCCATAATATCATCCATTCGTGGCAATGGAAACCTATACTTGATTGTGATCTTGTTTATTGCTCTAGAATCTGTACACATCCTCCACTCTCCATTTTTCTTTGGTGCTAATACCGCTGATATAGCACAGGGACTCAGACTCTCTCGAATCAACCCCTTCTGCAATAACTTGTGTACTTGTTTGTTCAACTCTTCACTTTCTGCTAGTGTCATTTTGTGTGCTACCTTATTTGGAAAATTGGCTCCTGGAATCAAATCCATCTGATGACTAATCTTCCTTATCGGTGGTAATCCATCAAGTACATTATCACATACAATATCCTAAAACTCATTCAACAAATTTATAACCTCTACAAGTACATCCTCTACTTCTTCTTTACTAGCTTTTGGAATTAAAGCAAAACACACATGCTCATGCCTCATACCATCTAGGAATTTTCTTCCATCAACAAATGTTATTCTTACATTACCACATACCTTTTCTTCGGTCTCCTTCAATGGCTTTAGCTTATGTCTCACTCCATCCTTTGTCAGGGAATAGGTATTCGCACGACCATCATGTACAGTACATCTGTCAAACTGCCATGGTCTACCCAACAACATATGACATGCATCCATAGAGATGATATCACATAGTACCTCATCTTGGTACCCACCGATCTTGAACTTTGCCAGGCACTATTCACTAACCATGACCTTGTGGTCATCCTGCACCTAGGCAATCTGATATGGATGTGGGTGTTTCTGTCTCTTGAGCTTCAACTTTGTCACCATCTCTTCTGACACCAAATTGTCAGTGCTTCCACTATCAATAATCACATCACAGCATTTACCCTCACACTTGCACCTAGTGTGAAATAGGCTCCTCCTTTGTTCAGGTTCATTCTCACCACTCAGCAAGACTCTTTTGTTAATTAGCATTTCTCCTCTTTCAACATCTTCAGAATTTGATGATCTAGCATCTTCATCTACATGTGCAACTCTAGCCTGGCCTTCATTTCTCTTGTCTATTCTGCCTTGGCGCTGAGGACATTCAAATGCCCTATGACCTTCTTCTCCACAGTGAAAACATTTTCCACAGAAGCCTCCTCTTCCAGATCCTTGTCCTCTTCCTCTTCCTCTCTGATCTCTATTACGCTAATCCTGGAAACAATTTGAATTATTTCCTCTTTGATTCTGACTGCTACTAGCCTCATCCTTCTTTTTCAGATCTTCATTTCGGCCACCATATGACCATCCACCAGATCTTCCACCGTGACCTCTTCCATTTTGTCTGCTCTCAAACTTCTTATTCAGCTTTTCCTCTACTTTTAGGGAAAACTGGTATGCCTCCTCAATACTATTCATTCGAACCAAATTCAACTCCTTCTAAATGCTTGGCCATAACCCATTAAGGTATCGGTCAACTTTCTCCTTATCAACTTCTGCATGGCCTATTCTGATGAGGAGTCAATAGAACTCCTCTGTATACTCCTGAACAGATCTTCCTGCTTGCTTCAAACTTTGCATTTTCTTTAGTAGGTCAAGCTCATAATCAACAGGAATAAACTATCACTTCAATTTATCCACCATCTGATCCCATCTCATGATTTTATCTTTCCCTCTTCTATTCTGCTCCAATTGAACCTCTCGCCACCAGATCTTTGCATGACCTTTCAGTCTGGCCTTCGCAAATTTGACCCTATCAGGTTCCTCAACATCTTCATACTCAAAATATTCCTCACATTCATTGATCCAGTTGATCAATTCCTCTAGGTTAATATTTTCAAAAAATGTAGGAACCTCAATCTTAGGTCTTTTCCCAATCTTGGAAATCGCTCGAAAAAGTCTTTCTTCCTCTTGGTTCATAATTTCAGCTTCTCCTTCTTGATATTCTTCTTCAACTTCCTCCTCGCTTTCATCTCTGACATTAAGATTCATTCCTCTGCGAATCTCTTCTTACAATGCTCGCACTTTTCTCTACAGCTCTCTAACCTCGGGTGTCACAGCACCAGCTCTTCCACCACGTTCTCTTCATGGAGGCATTTTCGCGATGCACACTGAAACCCTAACCACGTTCCTGGTGCAAACTACCTCACAGTCGGTGATCTATTTACACACTCAAGAACTCCTGCTCTGATACCACTTGATGAAGGGTGCTCCCCTTAATACCACAAACACATAACAGTAATAGAAAAACAACAACGATAATATGCAAGAACAGAAAATTAGCTTCTTATTATCTCCACAAATGTGGAATTACAAACTTTTGGAATTATAATATGCAAAGCCACATGGGCATTCCCTTACAATATTCTATAGGACAAAGCCTTGAATCAATACCCAGATCTACTACCCAGAACTGCCCTAGACAACACTACGGGCCTTCTTTATATAGGCAATTTCCACCGCCTAAGAAGGTTCTAGAAATTTAGCCCTAAGGGCCGACCAAACTTAAAATCATTTTATTTTTCAATTTATTACATCAAAGTCGGCTCAAAATAACTTTTGAAACCTGAACAGAAATTTTGAAGGAAAATTATTTTCTACCATTTCAGGTGGCCCGACTTCCAGAGGCCATAAGTCATCACCGATTGACCCGATTGACTATTATAACCCCATTTTGAAAATACCACAAAGCGCTCTACAAGATTGACTAGCACAACGTGCTTGTCACCCAATTTTTTGACCTCATGCGAGGCCTCTAAAGCCTTCAAAACTGAGTTCAAAGTTTCTGTACCCTACTACCAATACCGAAAATCTTCAATATCTTCAAAACTAGACCTGATCTAGCCATGAAACTTTGCTGGTAGGCTGATATGACTGAGATGAACCTCCATATGTAAAATTAGAACATTCTGAGATCGTAAGAACAACTTACTAAAAATAAAAAGTTTCCATAAATAGCAGCTCTGCACAAGATAGCCCTTATTGAATACAAAAATAAAAATATTTTTGGGTGATGCAAAATTGCTCTTACACCCAGAATCCTCTTGCATCAATGTATACACACACACACACACAGATATATATATATATATATATATATATATATATATATATATATATATATATATATATATATATATATATATATACATATGTATATGTATATGTATATGTATATGTATATGTATATGTATATGTATATGTATATGTATATGTATACTTATACTTATACATATACACACACACACACACACACATATATATATATATATATATATGTATATGTATATATATATATACATATACATATATATGTGTGTGAATAGAGGTGAAATAATATCCACCCTAAAATGTATGGGGGAAATATGAGATCTACTTCTAAATCTAAATTCTCAAAGGAGAGATCCAAATTGATCAACCAAAAGGTGAATGCACAATTGAATCAATCTATGGAGAATATGAAATAGTAAGAAAACCTTACATTTCCCTATAAAGGAAATGTGCTTGAAATATAAAATAATTGAAAGGCAAGTACTAACCTCAAAATAGGGCAAATCTGGAAAATGTTGATTTCTGATGTCTGTGTGTAGTTTCGGGCAATTTGCAACCTATTTCAGATTGGAAATGTTGAGACAAAGAAAACCCAAAAAACTTTTATCCTTCTGACAGCAGGTAGTCTTTGATGCTGATAAAAGGTCAAAGGCTACATTAATATTTTAAAGGTCAACTTTGACTTTGTTCATAGATCTTGAAAGTTTGCCGAAAAGGGTATCCAAATCCAATCTCAGATCCACAGTTTCGCACTTGTACCTGCAAGAAAAAGAGATTTTTTTTTTTTGTATGGGGGGTTCACCTTGGTCAAACCCCAATTTAGGAATTAACCTTGAAATTGAATTGAAATTGTAATATGTATAAACAAAGAAAATGGAACTTTTCACCTTTCTTATGTTGAAGTCCTTGTAGAGGAATTGAATTCTCAAATCCACAAGTAGGGATGCTCCAATGGATGTAGAATGAATGTAGGATGTCTCAAATCAATGGCATTTGATCTTCAGCACCAATCTTGAATGGATCTTTGCATAGAAATTAACTTGGATGAATGTGGAATGATGGATCTTCAAGGGGGCTCCAAAGAGATTGAATCCTTCAATGGCTAACAATGGATCTCCTTGATGAATGGATGCTTGAACACTTGAATGCTTGAATGCTTGCTTGAATGCTTGAATTCACTTTCTTGAACTTGAGAGCTTGAGATGAGATATGAATGATGGATGTGAAAATGAGAGAGGAAGGCCTCCTTTTATAGTGAACTAGGGCACAAACCTCTAGAGAAGGCCAACATTGGGGAATTAAATCCCAATTAACCTTAACCCCTATAAATGGACCCATATTAAATGCAATTTAAAGATTTACCATTCTGAAACCCAAAATGGCTGACTCGGAGGTAGAAAAAAGAATCTTTCTGAAACCCGATACCCAAAAATTAGAAAATCTTGAAATTTGAAATCTGGGTCAAGGACGAGGTAGACCCTGCCCTAGGTCAGGTTCGAGGTCATCCCTGACCTAGGTTAGGGTCAAGGTCAACTTTGACCCTCAAGTTTGACTTTGACCTTGAGGTCAAAGACCTCAGGACCTCAATCCAGAGTGTCTAGAAATACAAAAATAAGGTGCAATTAGGTGCAGAGAGAAGCAGAATGGGGGGAGAAAGCCAGATACATGCAAAGACCCGATCAAGGTGCTTAACATGACCCCAGACTACTTACTTAGAGGGCTAAATGCTCTTATCATGGAAGTTATTCCATTTTAAGATGATACATTAAGCCCCCACTTTAGCAAGAGTATGGACTCAATGCAAACTCTTGGTAAAGGAGATCAGAATGAAAAGATAATCTTATCATACTCAAAGGGAAAAATGAAAACCTCAAGCCCTCAGGGACTCAAGTCTTTGTCAACTCCAAGTTCACAATAAGAGAGATATCTCTAGAGAGAAAAAGAAAGGGTGTGATTATCTCACCCAATGAGAACTTATGTCCCATTGTGAACCACACCAGGAAATGGCACAACTGGAAAGATGGAATTGAACCACCTAGTGAATGTGGCTACTCACTAGTAAACCCATCAAGGATTCACCCTTAGGAATATTCTATTCCATAAGAATAAAACCAAAAATAAAAGAGATCTAGTCTTAAGGACACCTCTAACATTAAGGGATCCAAAAATATATGTATACTTATTTGAAACTGGAGGGTTCAAGAGATCCTAAAATATAAATCCATGCTTTAAGGATTAGTCACTAATCCAAAAAGGGAGAAAAAGGTAACTTGAAAAATAATGTGTGCATATCAAAAAGTGTGTGTGTGCAATAGGTGAGTAGAGTGTATGCCCCCACGTTAAAGTCATTGCTAACACTTTAACATGAGCAATGGCTTTAACGGAAACATAAACAACTCCACTGATTATGTTTCCACATCGAGATGCCCCCAAACAAATCAAGGTAAATATCACATAAGCATATAGAGAACACAAAAGGGATCTACCTATAGTGGGGTCAGTATGATCATAAGATAATATATATGATATTATTGCAAATGAATTGACATCATTCCTCAAAGAAAGTAGAACTACAATCACAAAGGAGGAAAGATTACATAAGATATATGAAGAAGAATCTTTTTGGACCATGACATGGAGACCAAAAAGAATCAGTGCTACCATGTCTCGAATCCAAGTAGATTACACAAGGAAACATTTACAAACAATAGCACATTTATGACATAACATGAAACAATATATAGAAGAATGGAGATACATATAGAGGAATTGAACAATAGTTTTGATTCATTTATCACCTTGCACCAAGTAACAAGGATCATATAAAAGAATCTAACAACATTTAGCAAACACATTACGGGAGAAGCACAGTACACTAGGAAAACACACAAAAAGGATACCATGAAGGACAAGCTGATCAAGCATACCGCCTACTCTCCCCATCTCATTGTATATCATTTAGGGAAGGTGGGTAACTCGCAAGAGGGATTATATCCAACATAGTAGGAATGATAGCCAGTTCCAAACAAGGATCCTCTTGAGAATCATCATGTTCGATACTAGGTGTAAGTGTTAATTTTGATGAAAGCATATTAGGTAAATCGATGTCAATGTCAATAGTCTCATATTCATCATTAACATCATCAATATCACCAAGAGTATCTTCTTCATCCAAATTAATCAAAATAGGATCTACGATATGAATAGAATCATTGTAATCATGCATCTTAACATCATCATTAGTAACAATTTCTTCTAACACATCATGCATAGATTTATCCGAAGAAGGTAGAGATCTTTGAAGAACAGAATTATGAGCTTTAGCATGAGCATGACATTTCTTACAATATTCATTAGCAGATCAATTCCATTTTGATTTATTTTAAATAGGTTGAGAACTAGGAGGAATAATCGCGGGATCCTTCACAAGTTCTTTAGGAAAATCAATAGGAGGAACTTGATTAACATAAATAGAAGCCATAGTTAAAGTAGGTATAGAAGGTGTAGGCAAAAGACCATGATTAAGATCCATAGGAGGTATGCTTAATTCAATAATATTACGATATTTATAAGCTTGATATGAATGGAAAAGATTATCAGGTCGAGGAGGACATGAATTAGGTAATGAAGGCCAAAAGAAATCAAGAGCAGTACAATCTCTAGGCCTAGAAGGTTGATATAAAATATAATTAATCGTCTTCACTTCTTCAATGTGAAAAAATTTAAGACACGTATGGATAGGTGAAGAAACAACATGCATGGCATTCAACCAAGGCAAACCTAGCTTAACTTGAAATTGATCAGAAGTAGGAACCACAACAAAGGTAGTGTTCACAATTTTTCCACAAAGTTCAACCGGTAAAGTAATAGAACCAAATGATGGATAAAGAAAACCATTACAAGTCTAAATCCACACATCTAATGTATCATAAGAATCATGTTGTAAGCTTTTCATAAAAAGATTTTCTTCAGTAATAACATTGACTAAGGATGTAGGATCAACAAGACAACCACGAGTAGGTTTCTGAGAAATCCTAGCATAAATGTAAGGGGGACCATCAGGAGCTTTAATAGTCTCAGAGTCATCAAAGGTAATCAAAATTTCCCCAGGTCTTTTATTCTTAGGTTGTTGTCGAGGTTTAGGTTGAGTTTTCAATTTAGGCTTAGGTTTTGGTTGAGGTTGAGATTGAACTTGAGGTTGATTTTGAGGTTGAGGTTGAGGTTGAGGTGGAGATACAGATTGAACAACATGCTCCACTTGATTAACAACATGTTGAGATCATCCATCTTTGAATCATACACAATTTCCATAGCAGATGGTTGAGCAATGGTATTAGTATCATGTGTAGGTAAAGGATTCATATAGATTTGAAGGTTTTGATTAGGAGGAGAGACATATTTTTTCCACTACCATCAATATTATCAACAAATAAGGCATTAGAATCAATTAAGTCTTGAACCTTATGTTTTAAAGAATAACACTTTTCAGTATCATGACCATTCTGATGGTGATATTGACAAAAATCTTTAGGATCAAATGATTTAGATGCAATCGTAGTAGGTAAAAGAGGTTGAATAGGAGGTAAAGTAATCATATTAGCAGTTAACAACCTATTCATAATATCATGTAAAGATTCAAAGAGAGGAGTAAACGTATGATTTAATCAAAAAATAGTAGACGCAGAAGTGGCATTGTGAGATGCAATAGCAACTTGATCAGCAACTGCATTCGCTTATTTGTTTATCTTGACATAGTTGTTGAATTTTTTTAATTTGTTTGGATTAGGAGCAGAATCACTTTTATCAACTGGAATAGGAGCCATTGGAGTGTTGCTCTCAAATTGACTCACTTGTAATTGATAATGATGAGGCACTACACAAAGTTGTTGAAAAGAGGTAAATTCAGTAAGAAGAATCTTATCTCTAATATCCTTTTGCAAATTTGAAATAAATATACGTTGAATATCAATATCAGGAATAGGATAGGAAATCTGAGCATACAAATGCTTAAATCTACCAATAAATTCAGTTAATTTTTCCTTAGCACTTTGTTTACAATGCATCAAATCAGTCAAAGACACTTGCGGGCCAATATTGTTTTGAAATTGTTGAATAAAGGCATTGTCAAGTTGTGGAAAGGAATCAATAGAATAAGGAGCAAGGAACAATACCATTGTAAGGCCTTGTCACGGAAGGTTCGAGCAAATAGTTTGGCTAAAATCCTATGGTCATGAGAATAATCACTACAAAGGATTTGGAATGTTTTAACATGATGAACAGGGTCCCCTTTTCCATTATAATTCTCAAGACAAGGCATATCGACTTGTTGAGGAACAGGAGTACAAATGATGTCTCGGGACAAAGGACTTCCCATGTCACATGTAGGAACACTAAACTTATTTTGAGTTAGAGAAGCAAGTTGTTGTTGTAAGGATGACACAGTTTGAGCCAAACTAATGATTGTTGAATCATTAGATGAAATAGGAGTAACAACATTAGAAACACTAGGTAAAGTGTAAGAAGTTGCAGGAATAGAAGATACAACTGGAGGAACACTAGAAACTACAGTTGGAAGCAGATTAGAATAAGTAAAAGGAACATTATGATATGAAGGTTGTGATGTAGGGAGGAACATAGGAGGAACACTCATAGGAATAGAGGGAACCGTCACAGTCACCAAAGAAGGAGTATAGGTAGGAATACTAGGTAAAGGATTAGAAGAAGGTTCTACACTAGTGATAGGAGGAATCAACCCTAAATCTTGAGCTTCTTGAGCTAAAGGTTTAACATATGAATTCATGAGGTGAGTAATACCACGCAAGAGGTTAACACCTTGATCACTATCATGAAGAACTTTCTTAAGAGCCTCTATAGCTTAAATAGAATCTTGATTATGGTTCTCTTGAATAATCCAATTACCCATTTTATCAAGTTCAGTTGAAATTTTTTGGACTTGTTTAGGAGAAACTCTTAAAGTATCATCCTCATCATGAGATGAGTGAGAAGAGTTTGCTCCATAATAGGATTGGAATCATGAAGAATCAAATTATCCTCTGAGATCCTAAGGAAAGGAGAAGAAGATTCAAGATCAAAGGCACCCATGAGTCTACAACTTCTTCTAACTAGAATATTATAAGTAGGACTAGTAGTAGTAAAGCTCATAAACCAATGCAATGCAAATGAACTAAACTAAGAACACATAAAGCATGAATATTTTTTGTATTTTTTAAATCTAATTAGCATATAAGATTTAACATAAAAGAGAAATCTAATACCAACAAGATAAAAGGAAATCTAATACCACAAAACACAATAGGGCATCCAATTCCAAAAAACAAAGGAGAGTAGGTATGTCGGGTTCACCAAAATGAATAGAGGTGAAATAGTATCCACCTTAAAATGTATGGGGGAAATATGAGATCTACTTTTAAATCCAAATTCCCAAAGGAAAGATCCAAATTGATCAACCAAAAGGTTAATGCACAATTGAATCAATCTATGGAGAATATGAAATAGTAAGAAAACCTTATATTTCCCTATAAAGGAAATGTGCTTGAAATCTAAAATAATTGAAAGGCAAGTACTAAACTCAAAATAGGGCAAATCTAGAAAATGTTGATTTCTAATGCCTGTGTGTAGTTTCACGCAATTCTACAACCTGTTTTAGACTGGAAATGTCGAGACAAAGAAAACCTAGAAAAATTTTATCCTTCTGACAGCAAGTAGTCTTTGACCCCGATAAAAAGTGAAAGGTTGCATTAATATTTTGAAGGTTGACTTTGACTTTGTTCATAGATCTCGGAAGTTCTCCGAAAAGGGTATCCAAATCCAATCTCAGATCTGCAGTTCCGCACATGTACCTATAATAAAAAGAGGGTTTTTTTTGTTTGTATGGGGGGTTTGCCTTGGTCAAAACCCAATTTAGGAATTAACCTTGAAATTTTAATATGTTTACAAAGAAAATGGAACTTTTTACCTTGCTTATGTTGAAGTCCTTGTAGAGCATTCAAATTCTCAAATCCACAAGTAGGGATTCTCCAATGGATGTAGAATGAATGTAGGATGTCTCAAATCAATGGAATTTGATCTTCAACACCAATCTTGAATGGATCTTTGAATAGAAATTGACTTGGATGAATGTGGAAGGATGGATCTTCAAGGGGGCTCCAAAGAGATTGAATCATTTAATGGCTAACAATGGATCTCCATTATGAATGGATGTTTGAACACTTGAATTCTTGAATGCTTGCTTGAATACTTGAATTCACTTGCTTTCACTTGAGAGCTTGAGATGAGATATGAATGATGGATGTGAAAATGAGAGAGGAAGGCCTCCTTTTATAGTGAACTAGGGCACAAACCTTTAGAGAAGGCTGACATTGGGGAATTAAATCCCAATTAACCTTAACCCCTAGAAATGGACCCATATTAAATGCAATTTAAGGATTTACCATTCTAAAACCCGAAATGGCCAACCTAGAGGCGGGAAAAAGAATCTTTTCAAAACCCGATACCCAAAAAATTAGAAAATCTTGAAATTTGAAATCTGGGTCAAGGATGAGGTAGACCCCACCCTAGGTCAGGGTTGAGGTCATCCTTGACCTAGGTCAGGGTCAAGGTTGACTTTGACCCTCAAGGTCAACTTTGACCTTGAGGTCAAAGACCTCAATCTAGAGTGTCCAAAAATGCAGAAATAAGGTGAAATCAGGTGCAGAGAGAAGTAGAATGGGGGAAGAAAGCTAGATACATGCGAAGACCCAATCAAGGCACTTAACATGACCCCAAACTACTTACTTAGAGGGATAAACACTCTTATCATGGAAGTACTTCCATTTTAAGATGATATAATATGTATATATATTTATGTATATATGTATACATACATACATAGATATGTATATATATATATATGTGTATATATATATCTATATATATATATATATATATATATATACATATATATATATATATATATATATATATATATATATGTATGTATACATATATATATATATATATATATATATATATGTATATATATATATATATATATGTATGTATGTATATATATATATATATATGTATATATATATATATATATATATATGTATATATATATATATGTATATATATATATGTATATATATATATATGTATATATATATATGTATATATATATATATGTATATATATATATGTATATATATATATATATGTATATATATATATATGTATATATATATATATATGTATATATATATATATGTATATATATATATGTATATATATATGTATGTATGTATGTATGTATGTATGTATGTATGTATGTATGTATTTATATACATACATACATATATATATATATATACATACACATATTCATATACATACATACATACGTACATATATATATATATATTAAAAAAATACTGACAATGATAGGGATCAAGACGTTGTGTGGATATCACCAAATGAGTAACTACAATTTCATCCCAGGTCATACAATAAAGCCAAAGATATAAACAAACACACTCACATGCATAAACATATCTAGATCATCATTAATAAGGCAACATAATAAAGGGTTAAAGTATAATTATGAATCAAAAGAATGTACTAACATAACCATCATGTAATCAAGGTTAGTCTCATAATCATAATCATTAATAATTAATCATTATTCATTAAAGAGATCCTAAAAACATAGTATTTTTCATGTAATGAGAGAATGAATAATGTTCATGTATCAATCAGAGTATAAATAACAAAGCATCATAATAATCACCTAAGGTCATTAATCAAGATAAATAGTTCATCAAAATAAATCATAGTCATAGAGAAGAGAACAAAAATAATGACCACATAGATGTCTAATGTATCCATCCTAGCACATAACATCAACATCCTAACCAGATACACCAATATCATGAAATATCCTCATCATATAAGTAAAGATAAATATACACGTAAGGGTACCATTAAACTAAAACCAATATACCAAATAACATCAACATGTCTATCATTAGGATCATCTTCAAGTACAATATTAGGAAATCATTATGAAATAAGCTAACAGTATAGATTAGATAAGTACCTCACTGCAAACACCCAATGTAGTATCAAACTCACATAAGCAATGAGGGAATCATAGGAGGTCCTATATCAATTAATAACCTCCAACCAATTGCAACAAAAGAATGTTACGGTTAGAGAGATGTTACACATGTGCTCTTTGCAAGAAATTCTAAATTATGTTGCTACAACTGCAAACATAAGCATAAATAATTATCCTCCCTGATATTTTCTTCATGTCATTATTTTTCATATGAGATAGGGATCAAAAATTTATAAGTTTTTGGATGGAAGGACTTCCTACTTGATAATAGGGATTGCATTAATAGTATGGACTTCACTATGTAGTTGTTCATGATTATGTAACACCTTTAAATTTTATTTTTTTCCTTACAAATATAACTTATTGGAATAGTGTATTGAAGTCTTAACTTCTGTGAGTAAACTATAAGTGTTTCCATCACTAGTTTAGTTGTGTATGTTTTCTTGGAGGACTTTACTTGGAATCTTAACAAAAGTTAGCATTCATGTTGTGAAAATTTATGGGTTTCGAAAGAATATCAAATAAATGATAGAATGGAAGCACCATTTATAGCTCAATAATAGAGCTCAATGTGTTGCTAATAAACAACTTAGCATGAAATTCTTCTTGAGATCACTAACTAGGCTCTTAGTGAAGGCCTCAAAAGGAAGAGACAATACTAAGAGAAACATTCTAAGATCCACACACTCAGATTAACTTACTTTTGAATTATAAATAGATGTAGAGATTTAGACAAAGTTGGAAGTATACCAACAATCATTACTTTCACCATAATTGTAAAATCTTGTTGTAGCTTATTAAATAATGAAAAATATTTGAACAAAATTATTCATGAAAATATTACTATTGAAAAATAACAATTCATACACTATTGTATCCTAAGGAAACATATTTGGGATTTTACAAGATCTCTCAAATTTGGAATGTCTTCCTTCCATTGTCTCCTTCTTCCTTCTTCGGTTGAATCTTCACAAGACTCGAGGTAGGGATTGAATTCCCCAATTACATTGTTTATTTGATTAAATAGGGATTTATTTCTATTTTTTAATGATGTGTATTATAATCTATAATTTTCATTCTTAGAATTATCTAAAATTTTGAGTTCATTTTGGAGGAAATTGCTATGATTTTCCTAGGTTTTCTACCAACCCATTTTTGCAAATATGTTATTTTAATACATGAATATGGGCCTAGGGATTTAAATAGTTGATGTTATAGAAGGGAAACTTGGAGATCTAAAGTGGGTATCTCTCATATTTCACTTTTAGGACTCAATTAATGTCCTATTATATGCATTTTATTGGACTATTTATGTTCATCCTTTGTTTCGGTTTACAATCAAGTTTCTCTTATTGGTACGGAGTGGTATGGCCTTATACAGATCTAAAATTGATATCAGAGATAAATATGTATCTTATCTTTAATATTCCATTGTTTTGGAATATTTTTGTTATTGTTTGTGAAACTTACATCTGTTTTAGTGAAGGAAGGTTTAAACCCCAACCAGGGTTTTCAATTTTAGAACAAAAGACATAACTTTCTTTTCCACCATTGGATCTTGAAAAAAATTGGAGGGAGATTCTATAGTTATTTTTTATTCATTCTCACCCAATTGATTATCTTAATTATGTATTTTTTAGAATATATTAACGATTGTTCTTTGATGACTATTCTTTACATTTAATCAGTATTTGAAGCAAATCAGTTTGAGAAAGTTGCAAAGTTTTAGGTTTCTAGGACCAAACCAGAGGCATTGGTGATAAGATTGTCTAATTTTTTTATATCATAAATGCTCTTAGTGATGATGATTGATCATTTTGTATGGTTTTTAAGCATTTCAATATTTCATGATTTGTTTTGAATCAATTTGTGTGTTTGTTTATGTTTTAGGGTTGCCCAGTGGGTCAAGGGAAACACATATTCTCCTAGACATGAATTTGATATTTTGAATTGATTATGGGACTCGTATTTTTTTATCATTGAGATCTAAGATTCATGTATTCCCTTTCTATACTTTCATTATATGTGTAAAGAACCTAGGTACAATAGGTGAGTGGCTCTCAATGGGGGTTAGAGTCCTAAAGTGGTCACCACGATAACCCATTGGTGAGTTGTTAATCAAGTGAAAACCTTAATAAATTAGCCAGGAAAGGGGGATTACACACTAAAAATATTAATTTATGCCTTTCCCTTAGTGCCACTATAGGATATTGATGGGAGTGGCAGAGGGTGTTGATTGATATTGCACAATAAAACAACCTTGTCTTCATGAAAGGTGTTTGATTCTGCATGTGCCTACTTGGGGGCCAGGGTCCAGAGTTCACTGCCAAGATAATCCAAGGGGTGAGGGCTATGCAATGACATTCACCTAGTCTTTAGCCTAGATTCTTTACACTTTGATTGTCCTTTCCTCTAGTAGTCCTATTTTGGTTGATGTTTATTGCTTTTCATTTAAGCCTTGTTATGGGAACTATTTACCACCTTATTATCTATTCTTGGTTTACTTATGCTTACATGGGCCTTGGTGTCTATCTCCTAGCTCAAGGGAGTGGACCTATGGGTTCCAAGTGGTTGGGTGGTTAATCTTTTTTATCAAGGTTCAATTTGTGATTTCATGGATGGATCTTACCTTGTATCCTTCATATTGTTGCATTGATAATTCATCTTGTACTTATCATTATTATGTGATGTACTCTTGTATAAACATGTGTGTAGTTGTATACTCCTAGAAGGATTTTGATGTAATTATGATGTATTAACATAATTTAATTTGGGATCATTGTAAGTGGTAGATCTATGTGAAAGAAGGGGGAGAAATAGATATGTTGTGATTCATATTTTATAATGTGAATAAAAAAATAAGAAATGTTCATAAATGTTATGGCTAAAAGTTAATTTATTTATGAATTCCCTATTAAATTTTTGTAAGCAAATGAATCTAGGAGAAAGTATGTATAAGGTTGTTAAATATTCATATGGAATGAGTAGAAAAGAAATAAATTAGATGAAGGCTAATTATCTTATGATTGAATCATACTTTTTATAATAGGTTTCTTAATTAATGTCATTTAGTAGAAACCTAAGTGAATGGATAAGATTTATTAATGTAATTAGTAGATTAATATTATGGAAATGTTTCATGTAATGATATAGTACTAAGGAACCTATGTTTAATGTTATATGCATGTATTTGTGATCAACGACTTAGTATAATGAACTAATAACATTATTGGTTGGTTTTTTACTATGAATAGTGTATATGAATGATGAATTACTATCACATAGAATGTTAATTGAAATGGTTAGGTAATATGAATTTAGGTTATTGGAATGGATTTAAGTTGTGTTCTAGAATATGCTTTAAAGGAAATGTCATAGGATTATTGGCATGCATATAACTTTATGTAGACATACTTATCTATTATGCAATAGGATATGACATTGAAATGCAGTCATGTGATTTGTTAGATCAGAATAGAGTCTATTGATAGTCAAACTTGATCACTTAATGGGCTACTGTGTTTAAAATAAATGGTATAAAATATTATTTGTGTACATGCTCCTAATAATGGAATCTAAAATATTTAATAAAGTTATGTCTATTAATGTTATTGTTTAAAATGAAATGATCATGTCAATAATAGATAGGGTATTGTTTCAAATGATTTTATGTTGTAGATGATGAAGAAAGAAATAACTTAGGAACATTTGTGTTGGAGCATTAGAACAAATCTAATGGATGATATGTTATATATTTCTCATGTTACATTTAATTGTTGAATGATGAATTATTAGTTATGTTTTAGTTGTTTCTTCTAGTAGTGATGTTAGGGAATCCTGAGAGGACTTAGGTTGAGCAAAAGCTTATTCCTATATTCATGAAATGTACATTTAGGAAATGGATTGTAAATTTTTCTTTCAACTTGTGTACATTATTAATGAATAAGATAATAATTTTAAGTTAATAATGCAATTATCTTTTAGAGATTTTACATTTCTATTAAAAAAAATTGCACCTATTTTGGGTTAGAATAGTGTTTCCTCACGGGTTCCCCAGCGAGACATTACAACATGTATGTGATATTTGTGAGTGCAAATCCTTCCATAAGATCCCTAGTAGTGGTATCATATAAATATTTATAGCCAAAGAAGAATATTTCATTCCCACCAAAAAATTTCTCCCCTTTGATAATTATGTCTTGAAACAACAAAAATAACTTTTCTTTTAAACCCATTTACCATTCAATTTCAATTAACTTGAATTTACATGTGTTTCTCTTTTCATTTCAAAAAATAGTTATTAATTTGAAATTTGTATCCAATATCTATAATCTCAATTCAATTTTCTTTTTGTTTCATTCCAAATCCTCAAGTTGGTCTAGAAATGAAATGAAATATCGTATTAATGCAATATCCCTAAATTTTCTATTTGAAATGCAATTATATAAAGTTGTGGCCTTAGAATATATATATTCTCAAGTTATTATTTTAACTTAATTAAATATTAGTTGTTCTAATTAGAATGTCCTGTGTAAGGAAAATAATAATCCTAACAATTCAACTAACTCTCTAGGTGACACCAAAGTGACCTAGTCCTAGGTCGCAAAGCTAGGTATAACCCTATACATGACACTTTATAGGGATTCTAGGAGATTTAGCTAAAATCCCTTGATATCACACTTACCAAGATCTTCAAACAACAATTTGATCCTTATTTAGATGTCATATTATATACATGATGATGCTCCTCCTCCTTGCTCAAACGACAACAAACTCCTACGTCCACTTGAACACACATAAAATGTAGTCAGATAACATATTATAAACTTGGACCGTGTTCACAATCATGTTAAAAACTATAAAGAGTGCACTTTCTTATCAAAATATATAAGTCCCAAATCCTATTCATTTGACTAATATTGAATTGATCATTTTTGCATTAATGCAGTATAACATAAGTGAATCATTTGCTCATCATTGAAATTCAAAACATTAAAAACATTGCATTAATAAACCTTGTGCATCTATCAAAGTGAAATAACATAGAGAAATATGTAGCAAGATAACATATAAAAAGATGGGTGTAACTCCTAGCTCCCTACTCATTGGGATGAAAGTTACAATATCATCCTATGTGTGTGGATTAGTGTTCAAATTACACAAAAGGACCAATAGTTGACCACATCTGTTTGTCCATAAGTTTAATGATGTTTATGTTTAGATTGATCTAGTTGGGTATTCAACATACTTTCATGCACACATTCATATATTACAACATGTTTTACAGTAATTAGGGATCTTATAATGTGTTTATGGGTTTTTACTTATTATTTAAGTGATTCATCTTATGATAGTGAATTCATTATGATTTACAACTTTTATTGATTTATTAATAGCCTATTATCATATTTGCATCATTTCCACTCACATATATACATATTGTGAATAGAAAACATCAAAATATATATACATACAATAAACCACACACACACACGCACACAAGAATGAATACAATAATAAATTTTTTTAGTACATATCAATGTGGAAAACAAGTTTTCAAGATTTTATTTTCACATCTATGTAGTTCCATATGATAATTTGTTTAGATCATTAAATTTTACAAACTTGTATTCTTTAAGGTTTCAATTTTAAATGTTAACAATATTTTAGTAGAGGTAAATTCAAATGATTTTTAATTTTAGAGGGGATATCATATTTCATAAGAGATAAATTTAGATGCCTTATAGATTATCCAAGCCATTAGCTTTACCCTACTATTATTTCTCCTTGTTGGCTAAAAGTTTTGTAAGTTATTGTGACCACAACTTAAAAAGCTGCAACTTTAGGCAACGTCAAGTGAGATTACTCTCTCCTCTCAGCAATAGGGGAGTCTCCCTTCTTACCATAGGTGGCCCCAACAAGGACTTAACTAGAAGTTATAAAATAGGACAGTTCTCTTAATCTATTCCTCTTTTTCTAGGAATGATTTTACAAACAACTTCCAAATAGAACTAAAACTTAAGCAAAAAGTACCTATTGCTATGATAATATCAATGCCTTGTGAATTGATGTAAGAACAACATATAAGACAATAAATATACTTTAAACTATGTGGAATAGTTGCATAAATCCAAATTCTTCTGCACTTATCCTGGATGATGATTTAATAACTTGAGAAATGGTGAATCTCAAAGTCTTTTACCAAATACTCACTAAATTCTATAAAATTACTTAACACTGAAACAAAAAGTATTACAACCTTAAGTATTTTAAGCCACTATCTGTAATCACCTAAAATTTGTCTAGTATAACTTAAGCCCCTAATTTTAATCAAATTACCTCAAATTAAATCCTAAATCTCAAATGCATATTTACTAGACATAATTGTGTAGAGTAACCCTTAAAATTCCCTTTGCATATTAAATCAAAAATCTTATATCAAGCTTATACTATAGTCTAATTTCTAGAGCTTGCATATTTATTTAATTGCTATAATATTGCTTTTAATATAAATTTTCTACACTTTATTAAAAGATCACATTCACATGTCTGTACATAATTAATCTTGATTAATTAGAAATTAAAAAGGATTAATACTTTTAAAAATTATATTTTGTCTTATCTTACCTAACATCTCTTTTGCCTCTTAATCCTCACCACTCATTTCTACCTAACCTTGCATCTCCTTTTGCCTCTTCATCTCAACCACTCATTATTTTGCCTCTTAATCTCCACCCTCCATTCTTAAGGAAATTCCTTTAAAAGGAAGCTCTTCCTTGGCTCAAGGGTCCATTCTCTTGCATTCTAAGTTTCATCTTGATCATTGTTGAAGTCCTAATTTTTAGTTTCTTGCATTCTTGATTTCTTAGAGTAATCTTGTTATTTGATTTCTTAGCTCTTAATTGCTCTCATTTATTAGCTTGGCTTCATTTATTAGCTAAATCTTGCATTTTTAATCTAGTTTACTTTCTTGCTTTGTTTCATAGAACATCTCTTGCATCTTCATTCTAGAACACTAGTTTTTTTGCATTTCATTCTAGCTCAATCTCTCATCCTAGCTTAATATCTTGCATCCTAGTTCATTCCTAGTTTTGCATTTGTATTTAAATATTCTATTTTTTATTATTCAAGTCACTAATCCTCTATGCTAATTTGATGAGCATTATCAAAATAATTAAACTCACTTCAACTAGGAAGATAGACCAATTTTGGGAATTTAGTTGGCTAATTTGATATGGCCTCCTATGGCTAAATTATTGAGCTAATGGCTTATTGAGTGTTGGTTTTTCCTCTATTTGAGTACCAATTTTAAACCACACACATTTGGAGTTTACTCATACTACTCCTTGAGGATACTCATACTACTTGAGAATACTCATATGGGACATTTGAGCTGTGAGTTTACTTGTACTACATGGTGAGAATACTCGTACGAGTCTTCGTCTCAGGGTATTTACTGTGTTTTATTGTATCAAAAATAGAGAGAACTTTTGGGGTCCTAACTCTCAATTTTTTTGGATTTTTATTCTTGTTTTGGATTTGTCTTGGCCTTGATGATCTCTTTTGTAGGTTCTAACAAGTTTTAACAAGGTATTTTTAGGAGAAATCACTTGGTAAAGAGATCAACACTTGCATGTTTTATGACTAATAATGCTTTTGTGATGTAGGATGCTTGTCAAAGATGTACTTCAAGACTACTAAAGGTATTGGTTTTTTAGGTTTCCTTGGAGATAAAAATCACCATTTTTCTTTCTTACATTTGATTTTCTAGGCACCTAGCTTAATTATAGGGCTTCTTTTCTTGTGGTTAGTTGAGTAGTATGAGAGTGTGCGCTTTCCTCTTTAAGGAGAAATAAGAAATATTGACCTACTTAGTTGATCACTTGCAAAGAATCTTGGGTTAATGAACATGTTCTTGATGTGTTTGGGAGAAACTATGGAGTAGGAGAGTATGCTCTTTACCTTATGGAAAATTAGAAACCTTGGCCTCCACTAGCTATCCATCTTACTTTCTTGAATTTACCTTTAGAGGGCTTCCCAAGAGAGAAATATTTTGGGAATGACCCAAGTGGCGAACAAGAAAACCTGGCTACTCCATCCCACAATAATAAAAATATTCCTTCAATCTAAAGAGATGGAAGACTTGGCTATTTCCTACTTCTAATGCTTCTTCATGTGTAGGGCCTAGTTGCCTCAATCTTGCTAAGAAAGATTACATTTGATTGGGCTCTTGTAAGGCCTGCTTGGTCTTAATCTTGTTTAAAAGACTACAAGGGGACTACATTCACTTTTTGTAGGGCCAAGAGGTCTAAATATTTCTTGTGAGACTATACATTTTGAGTTATTGTAGGGATATAGGCCTTAATTTTGCTTGCAAAACACAAGGGGTAGTCATGAATGAAGATTCTTACTAAACACCTTAGGACTTAGAGGCTAACCTTTTGGTCATGTGACTTTTTTTGTGCAAGGATTGATCCAAGTGGAATTTACCTAGTTCACCCCAAGATAATCACCATACATGTTCCCTTGGATGCTAAAGATTGAATATGGCAATGTAGAAATACATGTGCTACGAGCATTGATATTTCCCAATGGATCCATAACTTGCATAGTCCTAGGAAAGGTCATTCAACAACTTGATTGTGGGGCCAAGAGAATCAAGTTGTGGGAAAAGGTTGAAACACCACCCTCTTGACCTTAGGTAGTTTTGTTTGATGTGCTAAGACCCATGAAAAACTTTATGGAACTTACACTTGATATATTTAAAACATTTTTACACCTTGAAAGACCTCACATATGCTTGTATCTACAAGGTTGATTTGTCCCTTGTTAAATTATTTGAATACTATTGCTTGTTCACACTATTTTCTTTCAAATAAAACTTGTTCTAGGAAGTGACCTAAACTTGTCAGTCAACCATTGCAATCCTTTGAAGTCAAAATTTTGGACTAAGCTCAAGCATTGTCAACATTGCTTCTCCATTGTGATCCTTAGCTCTTCCTGATATTTGGTACATTCCAACAAGTTAGGAATTGCCTTTAGCTGAAAAATATTACTTTGATCTCTTGACTACATTCTTGGTTAGTAGATTATTCACTTGTCCATCCTTTTCTTGATCACCTCTTTTGGATGCTTTATCTTATCTTTTGTTGATCAAAAGTGTCATACATAGGGAATCTTTCCACAACTTGGGCATATTGTGGAAATTTATCTTTTCTCTCTTTTTATGATTTTCACTTTGGACAAGTGGACACTTTTTCACCTAGTTTAAAAATCAAGTCATTTTAGGACATCCTATTCAGCTCTTGACAATCTTATTTCATGTCGGTCAGAACTAGATCTCAAATCTATGATGGAAAACAACACAAAGAAAATTTTGACAAATCATCTAAAGGAGATCCTACACCTTGGGGTTTTAAACCCTTTGCTAATATCTCTAGTGAATCTACACTATCCACCCATAGATTGGATAATAGTGTTTCTTACACTCCAATCATGAAAGAACGAAACAAAAGGATTTGGGAATTTTTAAAACAATTGGGAGACAATCATTTTGGACAATAAAATCAAGAATGTTTTGATCATCACAATTATAGACATGGCTCTCAACACACTAGACATGGTTCACAAAATGGTGATTCAGATAATGAGATAATTGAAGAAGACATCTTACAATTTTAACAAGAAAAACATTTGCAAATACTCATGAAGTTGACCTTGAATCAAGAGAAAGACAAATACTTCTTGCACTTAGCTTTGCAAGGGGTCAAGTTACCTCACAACTTTGACATTAACAACTTGATAAAGAAAGAGGAACCATCTAAAATGGAGGTTATGAAGAAACAAATGGAAGATATGATGAAACAAATCTTACGCTTGGAAATAGAGAAGGAACAACCAAAGACATCCTTTTCACTTGAGGCTATATGCTCATTTCCTTTTGACAAAGATCTATACATGCCTCCTTTTCCTCACAAGGTGGAATTTCCTAAATATGACAAGTACAATGGCAGTGGAGATCCTAATGACATGTTAGGGAGTTTTTCACCCTAAGCATGGAATTATTGCATGAACCCACTTATCTTATGAGACTCTTTCCTAGGAATCTAAGTGGTTAAGCTATGGAATGGCTCACTAAACTATCTCCTCCACTTAAATCAATTGATGAGCTAGTGCACAGATTTATCCAACAATACTCCTATTATATCCAACATGCTATCACCATGCTTGAACTATTCAATATCAAACAACACCAAGGTGAACCCTTTGTGGCTTTTCTTTAGAGATGGAGGAATCTTTATTTACGTTATCCTTGGTAGATTCTTGAGACTAAAAATATTGATATATTCATTAATACTTTAGTTCCTGAAATGAATTATGCATTGCAAATGAAAACACATGCTTCATTTGACAAATTGGTTGAGTCATCCATATGCATAGAGGACGTCCTTGTTCATAAAGGAAAAATCACTCTTCAGCATAAAGAGCATAAGTCATCTTCAAACAACCAACATAATAGACAAGCATAATTTTTGGAACAAAACCAAAGACATCTTAATTTTTGGAACAAAACCAAAGACACTTTCAATGGAGGAATCATATGTATGACCTTGACATCTACCTCTACTAAACTTAAAGAGCCTTCTTTCAATTTGAATACTACTGTGAAAGCTAACAAGAGCTCTCAAACATGATCTAAACCTGAAACCAATAGAGATAGGCCATGGATCCCTAGGCCTAAGAGAGACTTTACTGGACTCTTGGAAAATCTCTTGAGAATGCCTTGAAGACACTTCTAAATAATAAGATCATCACTTTTCCTGATAATTCAAAGCCATATGATCTTGAGATTAAGCCTAAGTGGTGGAATGGCAAACACTATTGTGGTTACCATCACAACAAAGGCCATAAGACTAATGACTGCATTAAGCTTGAGAATCTCATCTAGGATCTAATTGATAACAAGATAATTGTGATAGATCCCCCACAAATGAATACTGATCACAAGGCTTTCAAGGAGCCTTTTCCCAAATATGAGAAAGGGGAGTCTTCTAAGGTGAAGGATAACAAGGTGGGTTACACATACCCTAATAATGATAATGTGATTTACATGCTTGAATCCTCCAACCATACTATCAATGTGATCAAAATCAAGGACAGGCTCAAGATGAATCATCCAACATGATAACCCACTCTCAAGGGAAATTCTCTCTACAAGGAGCAGGTTCATCCTTCTCCTTTGTTCCTAAACAAACAACAACTTTAGCATCCAAACCAACTACCTCATCAGTGGCATGGGATTACAATCTAGTTGACAAACTTCAATGCACCCTAGCTCAGATCTCAATACTTGAGCTACTAAAAATCTCTCCTGCTCATAGAGAGATTCTTGAGCAAGCCCTTCTTGCAACTAACGTACCTAAGGACCTTGACATAGACAAATTTCAGTCCATAGTCTATCATCTTGCTTCACCTCATTATCTAACTTTCTCTGAAGATGACAAATTTGTCAGTCATCCACATAACCAGCCTCTCCATGTTGAATTCTTTATTCACAAGCATAGAGTGAAATTAGTTTTGATAGATGGAGGCGTAGGTTTGAATATCTACACATTTAACCTAGTTAAAGCTCTTGTTTTCTTAATGTGCCATTAATCATCGACACAAAATAATGATCAAGGCATATGATGAAGAGGAACATTCCTCAAAAGGCATGGTATTCTTTCCCATTCGGGTAGGTCCTATTCAGTGGGACATCATTTGTCAGGTCTTGGACCTCCCTTTGGCATATAACATACTTTTGGGTCACATATGGATCCATGAAATACAAGTAGTCCCTTCTACTTATCAACAATGCATCAAGTTCCCTCATAATGGAATTGAGGTTACTATTCCTCCTGACTCTACATACACATGCAACAATCTTAAACAATCAAAAAGAATGAATCCTCACATAAAAGAAAGGTTAATTCCTAAAGAAGTAGAAGGAAAAGGAAAAACAACTTTATCTAATTGAGAATACTAGTCAGACCTATTCGCATGGGAGAATATCAAGTGGACACTCTTCTAATTTAACCAAGATCTTATGGTAGACCATCTTCCGATTTTCCTCCTACAACAATGAAAACACCTATCATACACAAAGGTACCAAATTGATTAAGGCTAAAGTTCCCCTAGAACTAGAAAGGGAAGAAATTATTGTGCTACATTGGCTTTACAAGGAAAAAGAGTCTAAACAAGAGGTACAATATGTTAACATTTTGTTTGAAAAGTATGGTGTGGGTTAACAACTTATGCAAAAGATGGGATATGATGGGAGAAGTCCTATGTGAAAAGGCAAAGGCTTCCTTGAACCTCTACATGCTGAATTAAGAAACCCCAAGGACAAGATTGGTCTTGGCTACCATGAAAGAAAATTTAATAACCCTAGCAGCAACACTCCCACACTTGACCAATATGAAGACTCTGATGATGAGTAAGAAGCATAAAACTAACCAATGATGTATGAAAGGATTTTGCAATTCAAACTGCTAATCCAGATTATCAAGGAGATCCATATATACCATCTCAAGTGCCTCAAGAAAATGACCCCGTGGGTCTAGAAAAAATAATCTTAATCATGAAGATCTCACTCAATCTCCTAAAGTAATCACTACTACTGTTGATGGTAATGTTGCCACTACTCTTGCTGCTAAAAACATTTTTTATCATGATCACATGCATCCTAATTAGGGGTAACTTGTTGACATCTCCCATATCTTGGATATGCCTAGGTTCATGCATATTCTAGACTACGTTGCTGCTACTACTTCTAAACAAGCTCTTGTTGCTAAAAATATGCCTCTTGAGATATAAGGAAGTGATGATGAAGTTCTCCCTCCTACGATAATTCTAGTTAAATACATTAGATAGTAGAGTAATGATAAGATAGGCTCACATGAATATGAGTGGGACTTACTATCAGATCATACAGTGGAGATTCAGTTTGATTTCATACATAGGTACGCCACTAATACAAATTTTAAAAGAGGAGAGAGCTCAAATTATCAAGATCAAACTACTGATGAAGATTCCTTCAATCCTCCTATAGAGATCACCCCCATACCCTCTAGGTCATCTTCAAATGATCAAGCAAACCATGGGCACATAAGACCTCATCATATTACAACTACATGGAATTTAGGAAGGTTTAGGATTGAGATGGTTCTTGTTCGTACAGTTATGGAACAAATGACTATTCAAGAACACAATGAAGGACTTGGCTCTAGGGATAGGCTATCTTGGTTAGATTCATATAACACTCTTTTAAACTCCTATGATGCTTCTAGGACAACTCACAATCAAAAATTATCTATGGAGGATAACTTTCTTGACCTCTCAGGGACATTCATGAATGATGAGGATGATACCAGTGTCTTTGCAATTGAACCCGTTGATCCTTTATCTCTATCCATACTGAGTTAATTGACTGGACTCCTAAATCTATCCAACTCATATCCTTTGACACTGATCATGAACTATCCTATTACCTAAATTCTATTGAACCTTCCCTTTCTTCCACCAATGCAATGAGCAAAAATATGACAGTGGAAGATATCAAGTATCTCAGTTATAAAAACAAAAACAAAAAGAACAAGTGGTCTGATGGTGAAAACTACTCAATGGCAGTGTCAGACCCTAAAATAGTAAAAATAAATGACACGTCCAATGGTGAAAACCTCTTTGAGGTGCTTGTGTATGAGATACTTGATATTCTCCCTAAGCACTTCCAAGAAAGATCATCAGTTCTTATCAAGCCTACACAAAAATTCAACTTGGGAACAACTAAGAATCCATAGATTATGCATCTAGCACAATCATTATCTAAAGATGAAACATAGTTATTTATCCAGTTCTTCATAGAAAATAAAATCAACTTTGCACATGGTCCTACTCGGATATGACAGGCTTAGATACAAATCTCATTATGTATCATTTGTCTATTTCTCCAAGCATCCAACTAGTCAAGAAAAAGCTAAGAAAAATGCATCCACATATTGCATTAATAATTAAAGAAGAACTTGAGAAATTACTAAAGGCTACATTCATTCGGGCTATAGACTATGTTGACTGGATATATAATATTGTACCTATCTCTAAAGATGACAAGTCTATTTGCATATGCACAGACTTCAAAGACTTAAAAATGGCTTGTCCTATGGATGATTTTCCATTACCTAACATTGACATGATTGTAGACCTCACTATTGGATTTTAGATGTATTCCTTAATGGATGGCTTCTCAGGCTATAATCAAATTCACATCACACATGAAGATCAACAAAAAAATGCATTTACTTGTGCATGGGGAACCTTTTGTTGGAATTTCATCCCATTTGGACTCAAAAATATTGGAGCTACATACCAACGTGCCATGATGACTATTTTTCATGATATGATGCACAAAATAATGGAGTTTGTTGATGATACAATGGCAAAATCTGTTACTAGAGATACCCACCTTGTTGACTTAGAAATGATCTTCACAAGAATGGAACACTTCAAATTAAGACTTAATCCTAAGAAGTGTACTTTCAGAGTCACCTCTAGTAATATGCTTGCCTACATTGTCTTAGAATGTAGAATTGAGGTGGATCTAGCAAAATTCAAGGCTATTATGGAAATGCAACCCCCAAGAAACATCAGTCAAATGAGGACATTCCAAGGAAAGTTGCAATCCATCAGGGGATTCATCTCAGGGTTAGCTAACAAGGCACAACCTTTCACTAATGCTTTGCATAAAGGTGTGACTTTCAAATGGAATGAGGATCGTGAGAAACATTTTCAACAAATCAAGGAATATCTGGCCAATCATCCAGTTCCAATGGATCCTACTCCTGGAAAACTTGTTAATTTACATATCTGCCACTAATTCTTCTCTAGGAGCCTTACTTGCACAACATGATGACCAAGGACATGAAAGAGATATCTATTATATCAGTAGAATAGTGGTCTCTTATGAGATAAATTATATAATCATTCAAAAATCTTGTCTAGCAATAGTATTTACTTCTCAGAAGTTCATACACTATATGTTGTCTTACTCAACACAACTGATAGAAAACATAGATCCTCTCAAGTACTTATTAAGCAAGGCAACACTAACATGATGGTTAGCTAAATGGGTGATGATACTCAATGAATTTGACATCACATATGTTGATCAGAAAGCTATCAAAGGGAGATTTTTAGCAGATCATTTAGCATATGTGCCTCTACAAGATTCACATCCACTTGTAGCTAAATTTCCCGATGAGTCCATCTTACCCTTGAATCAAAATCCCTAGAAGATGTACTTCGATGGATCATTAACACAACAAGGTGTTGGTGCTGGTGTTTTTTTCATCTCCCCACAAGGATACAAGATCCCCAAAGTATACAAGATGATGTTTCCATGCACAAACAATGTAGAAAAATATGAAGGTTTAGCTAATGGACTCAAATTGGTGATTGAATGGAAAATCAAGGAACTCCATTTCTATGGTGACTCTAAACTGGTAATCAACCAAGTTACTATGAATACCAAACTAGAGATGAGAGGATCTTTCCCTACAAATATTTGGTTGATTTTGTGAAGATATACTTTGTATTCATCACTTTTCAGCAATTACCACATGTAGAAAATAGAGCAGAAAATGCCATGGCTACCTTAGATTCAATGCTACAACTTGAAGAGCACCAGTTCCACTATTATTTCCTAGTGGAATAACTCCTATTCCCCACCTATGACTCACCTGATTCCTAGATTGTCTGCACCATCATTGCTCTTGATACCTCCCGCTATAGCCAAATCTATCACTACCTTCGACACCAAACCATTCCTGAAGGCCTATCTAAAAATGAAAAAATAAACCTTATAAGAAGTGCATCCCGGTATTTACTCATTTCTAATGACTTTTTTAAGAGGATTCTAGATGGTACCCTCCTTAGGTGTCTAGAATGTGAGGAATTAGACAAAGCGTTAAGTGAAGTCCATGAGGGTATTTATGGATCTCACTCGAATGGTCTTTCCCTGGACAAGAAACTCTTAAGAGAAGGATACTACTAGCCTACCATAGAAAAGGATGCTATTCAATTTTCTAAGACCTATCAAAAATGTCAATTCCATGGGAATCTTATTCACGCTCCTTGGGATCTACTTCATTTTATCGCTCACTAGCCATTTCAAGAATGAGCTTTTGACCTTGTGGGACAGATCCATCCTTCATCTTCTAATGGTCACAAGTTCATTATTACAGCTATTGATTATTTTACCAAATGGGTTGAAGTTGTTCCTCTCATCCATGCAAAAAGAAAGAAAATAGCTATGTTTATACTCAATTATATCATCTACAAATACATGATCCCATCTTCAATTGTTACAGATAATGGAGGCCAATTCAAAAATAGTGACATTGATGAGCTTTGTGATAGATTTCATATCTCACATCAATCCTCCTCATTCTACTATCCTCATGGGAATGGACAATAAGAAGCATTGAACAAGACAATCTTGAAGATCCTACACAGAATAGTCAACAAATTAGAATGGGATTGGCACCTCCAAATCAATCTAGCTCTATGGGCTTATAGAACAAGCATTAGAACACCTATTGGGGCTACTCCATTTTATTTATTCTATGTTTTTGAAGCTATCCTACCAATAGAAGTAGAGATACCTTCACTTAGGGTATCATTGCATGGGCTTATCACTGATGATGACTATTGAATCTACCGACTACAAGAGCTAGAGTTATTGGATGAACGCATAAAAGAAGAATTTGACCATCTAAGGGTCTATCAAAAGAAAATGTCTAGAGGCTACAACAAGAAAGTATGACCTCATGAGTTTTAGGTCGATGATCATGTTTTGAGAGAGAATCCCAAGAATCAACAACATCGAGAATAGAAGGGAAAATTTGAACCCAACTAGCTTGGCCCTTTCATCATAACTGCAACATTTGGTTTTGGAGCTTATTAGCTAGCCAATCTAGAAGGAAATGTTCTCAGATATCCTCTCAACTCTCTGCACCTAAAATGATTCTATGACTAGACATTCAACATTTCATGTACAACAATCTATGATCTTGAAAAAAATTCTAAAATGCATATAAAGTCCAGAAAAGATCCTAAAAATTGTAAAATGTCCTGAAAAAATGATCATCTTGGTGAAAACCTAGAAATAGGTGCCTTGATGTATCACAACAAAATCAAATATAAAAAAATACCAAAAAATAGAAAAATAGCAAAAAAAACAAAAAAATTGGAAAAAAAAAGAAATTGTGCCTTGGTGAAAACCTGGAAACAAGCTCCTTGGTATCAAAAATAGAAATAATCCCAAGTGGTGAAAACCTAGCAAATGAGTGTCACTTGTAATCATCTCTCCATCTATCAACACATAGCTAAGCTCTCATGCTTCCATTAGCCTCAATGCATCCATCTCAATTTATGTTTCCTTGTGTCATCATGGGTTGGAACTAGTCTCAGTCTTGTCCTTGGTTCTTGTCTGCTATCTGGGGGAAATCGTACACCTATCTGATTTGTCAGTGCTTTATCACTTGATCCACCTCTTGAGCTTAACTTGAGTCAATTCATCAGTCCTTTCTAATGGACAATTTATCACTGACACTACTTAGTGTTTCTCAACACCCCAATCCTACAGTGTTTCTTAACACTACCAATCTGGACATCACTGTGTTTTTCAACACATATCGAATCTTGCACTATCCACTACGCACTTTCACTTTAACACTAGCACAAAGGTGTTCCTTAACACCCAACACTAATTACATCCTAGAAAATTGAAAATGATTGAGATATGTTGGACTATTTTTCTTGTGTGTTGTCTATTATCATTGATTTTTTCTTGCTATGTCTTCTAAGGTCGCTCGATGATGTCTACTTGACTAGAGATTCATGATTGGGGGCGTAGCAATGTTTTCTTTAATTTTTTCTTGTGGTATGATTTCAATGATCCTAAGTTGTCTAATAAACTGGGTGTATGTGGTAAGAGCCTCCATCACGACTAGAACGCCACACATACCTTGAGCCTCTTTATTTGGACACTTAGGCAAGGTTGGAATTATCTCCTTTTTTGTTGCTTGTGTGTGGTACGTACGATGACACTCCTGGTTATCTTGGCTTCTTATGCCTTAGTATAGGTGTTATCTTATAACATTAACTTGGAAACCACATGTTCAGGTCATCTCAACTCGTGTTCCTTGATGCTTACGTGTGTTTCCTACATCTTATTTGATAAGGTTGTATTCATATTTTCACGATTTCTCTCACATCGAAGAAGCTTGTACTGACCCCTAATGTCCCAAATGCTCAAATGATGAAAAATAAACATCTATAGGATTAGTGACTTGACTCATCTCTTAGGATGCATGTAGTTGATCATTTTTGGTTCCCTTGAGATATGCTTTCTTTTCATCCTTCATTTCTCTTCGCCGAAGCAATCGACTGTCAATATCTTTTATCTTATTTTTGAGATCGAAATCAAAATTTGAAATCATTTAATTGTCAAATATAGTTGATTGTTGACGCTATCACTTCCTACTTTCTTGCACCTTCTTCCTTCCTTTCCATTTTGATCCCGAAGGGGGCATGATAATATATAAAATCATTTCATTAATCAAATATCCTAAACTGTAAATGTAGCAATTGAACCAAATCTTTATCAATCAAGTCAATCAGGACTAAAACATCATTGCTTAGGGCATCTCAGCTTCATCACTTCATATCAAGTTGGGGTTCTCTGCATCTCCTTTGTGAAAGATTTTTCTCATCGCGTCATATTAGTTCACTCATATAGACATATTTTCGATCACTTGGGCATATCAGGTTCATTAGGAGCCATATCAATCTAGTATTATCTCTCAATGATTAACTATCTCAATCTCCTTGGACATATATTCAATCTTGTTAGAGATATTTAGAGTCACCATTAGTGAAGTTTCTGAGACCCTTGCTATTTCATTATTTTAAAGCTCATTCAACGGGTTTCCTTGACAGTTTTTCCCTGCAATAATCCTTCAAGCGTTTATGCCCTTCAAAGTCATCTAAGAAATAGTCTTCAAGTTTGTAAAGTTCAAATTCGGCCTTCCTTAGATGAACCTTTTTCAAGACTCATGTCTTACTTGAACCACTTTGAACTACTTTGAACTCCGGTTCAAAATAGTTTGAAGCAGTTCAATGAAGGATTTATTTTCTAACGATTGTTTTCTATAGGTGGGCCCCGGCCTACATCATCTTCTTGGTGGTCAACCACTTTGAACCACTTTGAACTCCGGTTCAAAGTAGTTTGAAGAGGTTCAAAGATAGATTGATGGAAGGGTCATAAATGAAAGGATAGTTGATGGGACACATGATATAAGCTGACGCCGAAAAGATGATTAAGTTTTAAAGATGGACAGTTTTGATTTGATGGGAACTATAAAGAAAATCTCAGATGAAGTTTTGGATGACGATTAATGAAATCGTTAGCAGGAGTGAGAGATATCATTTGAGGAATGGTTAATAATGATAATAAAGATGGCAGATTTCAAGGACATCCTTTTGCTGAGTCATCACTATTCACATCATTCAAAATTAATGTCGCTGACTAATGCTCATTAAAGTCAATTTTTCAGAGCATTAATCTTTCAAAATATAAATAGCTTTGTAAGTCTTTCTTTCCTATTAAGCTTTCTGCAGAGTCTCGGCTATTGGGGAAGAATTTGTTCTAAGTCTACGTAAAATAGGTAGCTCCTAAAGCTCTTCTCATTTGTTGTTGTTGTTTAATATATTACTGCAAAAGAGGGGGGAATGCTTTTGTTTTCATTCCTGAGGAAGATATGAGGTCCAGTATGCATTTCTTTGGAAATGTCAAAAATATGCAATGTCGAGCTCCCATTGTCTCAAACACAGACTTGTTAGGGGTGCTAGTAGAAAAAATAGCAATTGACCTCACAAGCCATGCAGTGGAGGATCATAGTTTAGAGTTCCTATCAAGTGGATTATTAGAAGCCGTGGCTTTTTCACCGTCAGTTGTATGCCCAGAATTGGTTCAACAATGTATTAACTGATATGATGTTAAATATAAGTGCATTATGAATGCAGAAGGCCAAACCCTTGTGCCAGTCAATAGGGAGACTATTATGGCTATTTTTAAAATCCCGAAAGAGTCCCTTGTCAATTTTACTCCCACCCAATCTCTAGCTCAATACAGAGAGAACGTAGATAAAAACTGGAGTCATGTGGCTAGGAAGTGGACTCAAACCAATTACAAAGGTGGGTCTCGGTTACCTAAAGTTCTTACCAAAGATCACATGAAACCTCTTATTCATGATGTGATAGTGTTGCCTCACCAGATTAAAGGTTCAAAATAGGTTCTACTCTATGAGGAATGGATGTTTCATTTTATAGAGATAGTCTTAGAAGGGGGGCAACATATTGATTGGGCGGAGATTATTGCTAGTTCCTTGAGGGACCAACTTAAACAGGCTCAAGCCATTAAGAAGGATTTCTTTATGTCCTCCTATTTGATATATTGCCTAGCATGCACACAAGATTTGTCTGCCATTCAACAGGTTCCTTGGAATGAAGATCTTCTAATTTATGAATACTGTCCGTTATTGAGAAAGGATAAAATTTTGTAAAATTACAGGAAGGTTCATGATGTTTTCATAGGTAGATTGTGTCAACAATTGGTAGGAGTCTCAAACCAGAGAGTTTCATTGGAGGCACAAAAATTGATTCAAGCCTATGGAAGTCTATTCACTTAGTTCCCACATTTCACTTACATCCGAGTTGGAGGCTTCAATGATGAACCACTTAGGCTCCCAAGGTCTGCTTTTGACTATTTTATTTTGGCAGAAGTTTGCAGGCAACTGTTCGTGGTTATTAAAAATACCCTGCCTAAAGAAAAATGGCCTTCTATGTTCCCATTCAAGATTAGCAACTTGACCTGTAATAATATGATGGATGCTTTGGTGATAGGAAGCAACTTGTTGAGTTTTCATTTGCAATTTTATGAATTAAGAAGGGGTTTTGACAATAACGGTTTTGATAGGCAGGTTCTAAGCCTAAATAATTATCCTTCACCAAGCTCACACCTTGAGGACCTATGGGAAGATCTCAATGATGAGGACACAATCTAGAAAATAGATCACTCCAGACTTGTAATTCCATAGACCAAAATGTTGCAGTTAAATTTTGATATTAAGGGTGTAGAAGAAGATAGTTCCAAAGCCATAGGTTCAGGGGTTAGCAATGTAGAAGCAGGAAGTTCCCCAAACATAGATTGGAACAGAAAAGAAGAAGATGATATAAAGCTAAGGGCTCAAACTATTTTTGGGGTCATGGAAAACTAGTTAATAGAAAAGAAAAAGAAAGGAGCTAAGAACCCCCCTCTTGAAAAGCTTAGTGCGTGATCAGACTTAAAAAATGTGAAACATGTCCCATCTAATGTATCTCCTATGGTTAAAAATGTAGGTAAGGTTACGTCCCCTAAGAAAAAGGTGGTTCCCAGAGGGCATCCTAATGCGCCAAGATCAAGACCTAGAACAAGATCAAAAAAATGTTGTCAAATGGCATCCTTGGGGTCAGACTACCTGGATATCGAGATTAATGATGATGACATTTCTTTTCCTCCAGATCAATAGGAAAAGGTTCAAGAAATCCTTACCAATGGCACAGATCTTCCTCAAGTTGAGAGTATTCCTGTAAAAACTCATGACAATCAGATGGTCATCGGTTTGGTTCCTCCTTGGCTAACTGAGTCAATAAATAAGAGAAAAAGCTATAAGCCCATTTCACCTCCTCTGAAAGAGATTGTCACTAAGTATGCCACTCAGACTCTCAAAGAAAAAAGAATGAAAAGCGACACTAGGCTCTCTACCAATCCATCTACTGGAAAGGTAACTGCATAAATAGCCACTTCCAGGCCCAAAGACAGAATTTAGGAACCAAAGGCTGAAGACTTCGAAATCACAAAAATGGAGCTTGGTGTTCTAAAGAGAGATTCTAGGTATCACCTATTTAAATTCTTAGCTTATCACATGCTCAGGAAGTCATAGAAAGATGGACAGGAGAAATGCAAGCTGAAACAACTGGTCTCTACCATGGCTGAATTTCTTTCCTCACTTGCTGATGATGGAGTATTGCCACTAGCTTAGTCTTCCCAAGACTTTGATCTGAATTCAATCAAAAGCCAAAGGTTAGTGAAACAAATGCAACAGGGGAGGGTTTTGATGGAAGTCATGAAGTCTTGGATAAACAATGTTATAATTGAAGGGAGTACTTTCATCTACGAGTTTATATCCACTTGTCTAGATGGAGAAGGATTACTTGGTGAAGTTCAAACCCTGGTTCCAAACTAGGAGATGGAGGAAGAGAAATGTTCAGCAATCATCCTACAGGTTTGAGAGATAGAAACCTATGGTGTGACTCAATTCTTGGCTGAGAACCTGATGAAACTAGTGGACCCTTGTATGCTATTTATCCTGAAATAGAACTTTGGATGGAAAAATATGATGTTCAAGGCTGTAATCTCTCAAGCCAAGGCAATCGAGAAAGAAGTGCTAGATATGCATGCGGATGCCCTCAAAGATATCAAAATAGTGAATCCCTTGACTATTCTGCAAATTGATGAAGGTAACAGAGATGCGGATGCCATGGTTAAAGTCTTTATAGACACCATGAATGCTCTCAAGGAAAATGAAGCACCTACAATTCAGGATTTCACTAGAATTGCAAATGTGGAATCTATGTTGCTATTGAACCAAGGGCAGTTACCTAAGCAGGCAGAGAGGATCAGGGAGTTAAGGTGGGAAAAGAATGCAACTCAGGTGAAGCTGATAGGTTTGAAGAATCTACATTTCCAACCAGCTTAGGAATTGGTGAATGTCTTTCAATCTTGGAAGCTCGTACAGACCGCCACGTCAAAAGGCCCCGGAGGGAATTAGTAGTTGTCAAGACAGATTTTCCCTTTCTTTATTTTTTAAATGACATGTGCTATGATACTCTATTTTTAGTTATGTAACTGGTTTAAACAATTTTTCTGGTGTCCGAGAGGCTGGGTTTTTCTTGAGGCTCTCTCAGAGTTGAAACTATTAATGCTGGAGCATTGAACTTGAAAGGGGTTAGAAAATTGGGATAGGAAATAGATAGTTTCTTTTTGAAGTAGATAGTTAGCGTAGTCTTTAAATTTTTGAAATCGTTGTGACTGATTTTTTATTAGACTTTGATCTAATCTTATATGAATATATGAATGCATGGTATGGTTTAGATCTTTGAATCAAAATCTAGAATGTATTAATTGGTTTGAAAGTTGATACATTTAAATATGTGCATATGTTATTTATATTCAGTCGCTTTTGGTTTCTTTCTAGCTCATCCTTCTTAAGTTATTTTATAGGTTGTTTTCTTTAGAAGTAGTAGATAAATTTCAGTTCTCTTCTTAGTTCAATTCAATCTTATGTTGATTCTGTAAATCACCTTGATACCCAAGAGTATTCGAGTGGTCCTTCTACACTTTCCGGTCAAAGGTGTATGATTTTACTTTTTGTCAATAATTCACTGAATATTATACAAGGAAGTTGTACCTTAAAAATATAGAGGGAAGCAATTTCCTATACTTACCCAACTGTTGATGAATCATTTGTCTTCAAAAGTGTAGAGTCTTTATTCAATATTCATTTAAAAATAGGAAGACAAATCTGTTCGCCAACAGATTTTTGGTGACTCTACTGGGGAGAGTCCAGTATAAAACACTAGGTTCTCAACTGATATAATGCCACAAGATGGTATTACCACATAATGATGTGTTTCCTATGCTTCAACCTAACCTAGGGTTCAAAGACACACAAGAAGACATAATTTCAAGCTTAGCTACAATAGCGTGGAAGTTTAAATGCAGTAATCAGTAGTTTCATCAAGTTCAGGCAGTACTTGAAAGAGAAGAAGAAAGAGCTAAGCGACTAAGGGGAGTACTAGTTGCTTGTGAAGTAGTTATAGTGAATAGACTTTCACAAGCCCTAGCAAGAAATTAAGTTCACTCTCAAGTTTGAAACTAGCAGAAAATAGGTATACCAGAGGTGATAGGAGTAGGGGATTGCTTGATGAAGATTTTGAAGCTTTGAGGAATCTTAGTTTTGAACCTGATCTTAACACCTGCAAGAAGAAGAAAACCCGAACATTTAGTAGACCTTCTTCACCTCCACCTACCCCATTTGTTCCACCTCTTTTATGAGCTACTGTTACACCAAGTACTATTGTACCTACTATTCTTAATATACAACCTTTGAATTTCCAAGTACCCAACATGGCTGCTAATCAACCCTGGGGTCAGAATATTGGTCCACTGAACTTAGGAGCCAATCCTCCTAGAGATTTGCCCAAGGGTGCTAATTAGGTCCTGCCCAAGTTTAGTGGAGATGGAATAGTAACTAGTGATGATCATCTCAGTGCATTCCACACTGCCTATGGTGTTATTAGTGTTCCTACTGAAGAAGTTGCAGTCAGGCTTTTCGTCAGAACCTTAGTGGATACCGTAGCTGATTGGTTCATTCATTTGCCAAATGGTTCAATCACTAATTGGAATGATATGAAAATAGATTTTGAAACAAGATTCAAAACTCCTGATAATGAAATTTCTTTATTACTTCAACTTATTCAACCAAAGAAAGAAATACATGAGCCCATGCGGGAGTTTGTGGCTAAGTTTAATAGAATTTTGCAAAGGATTCCAGCAGCTTCAACACCTAGCAATGAGAATAAGAAGATTTTCTTCATGAATGTCATTCCACCTGACATAAGCTTTCACTTGTTGAAAGATGGAGTTGCTGATTTAGCCACAGCCAAGACACGGGATATTCAGCTAGAGGATACACTCATAATGGATGGAAAGTGGAAGAGAGAGGTTCAGGCTTCGGGAACTCCCTCATCCTCTACAACAATAGACCCTCTAATGCAGAGGTTGATGAATGACATGGCTATGGTCAAGAGACAGCAAAATAAGGCCAGTTCACCATACCAATTGCCTTATCAAGATATTAGTCGAAGATAATATAATCAACCCAAAGGAAAAGCACCTCTATTGCAGGGTTCACAAGCTAGATTGCAAATCGAATCTACCCCGAGGAAAACAATGTGTTATTTTCATCTAATGACTAATCATGATGGAGAATCTTGTCCTGATTGGTTAAGGTGTCTCCAAATCAACGCAAAAAAGGATACTATTAGTATAGAAGAGTTGAAAGATGAAAAAGATTCACTTGATATTGGCCTATCCAGTTCTTTTTACCTAGAGTATGAGCCAGGCTCCGACAGAGGGGGAAGTGTTTTAGCAACTCTATAAGATCCTGCCTGTGTTGTTCTAACGAGAAATCAGAGAATGCAAAAGTTTGTTCCCGGTTCAATTGCTGCTAACGCTGATGCTAGGTGTAAAGAAGCCGAAGGTGGAGAAGCTCCTTCATGTCCAAAGGGCCCTGAGGTAAAGATCTTATCAAGAAGTAGTCTGCTTCCTTCTTCTTCATTTGACTTTGTCAAATTCTGTAAAACAAGCACAATCTCTATTTCCCTCATAGAATATCTTAAAATGAATCCCAAAGAGTTGGACAAGCTGGTCCAATATGTCAAAGGGGAGTCTAGTTCAAACCCCAAATCAGATGAGCCTCTTATAGGTGAGACAACCACAGTCAAAGAACCGCTTGTCTTTAAGCCCCAAGATACTCCTCAGACTCCCGAAGAATGTCCTTTTGTGAATACAATTAAAGGTGAACTAGAGGAAAGAAAACCTAATCCCTTTTATATTTCCTTACTGCTAAATGGCCAGAAACTCAGCAATTCCATTATTGACTCTGGCACATCTGATAACATCATGCCTACTCCTATTGCAAGATCTATTGGTCTTACCCTAACTAAAACATATGGCCATTGCTATTCTATGGATGGGAAACAAGTACAATTGATGGGTCAAGTCAAAGATGCCCAAGCTATTCTCATGGCATACCCTGACAAATGCCTGAAGTTGACTATCTTGGTGGCAGATATCCCAGCTAGCTATGGTATGTTGCTCAGTAGAACTTTCTACAAGGATTTAGGAGGAGACATTAAGATGGACTGGTCAGAGGCTATCATCCCAGTAGGAAAAAAGAAAGTAAAACTTGAGCCTGAACCTAAAAATAAATATACTGTGGTACCTTTAGATAATCCAAAAGCTCAAATTTTGTATGAGTGTCATTTTGGCAATTATCTCATTTTAGCTGATGTTGGAAAGGATGCTGAAACTTCTTCTCAGAAAGAAGAAGGTATATGGGAGATGGAGTTTGACGGCAGGTACTCTAATTCGGGCTCAGGCACGAGGGTAGTCCTTTTTCTTCCTAATAAAGAATGTATTCCTCTTTCTTTCAAGTTAGATTTCAAAAATACTAACTATACTGTAGAGTACGAAGCCTTACTTCTGGGATTAGAAGAAGAGGGGAGTCAAAAAGTTGATAGTAAAAGGTGATGCCGAATTAATTGTGAAGTAGGTGAAAGGACAATTTTCTGTTAAGAATGAGAAGTTAAAGCACTACAGAAATTTGGTATGGGATGAGCTAGACTTTTTTGATGCTTTTTCTATAGAATTTATACCAAGAAATCAAAACACCAGAGTAGATGCCCTAGCAGTATTGGCTTCATTATTATTGCCACATCTTGACTTTAAAACTCAAAAGTATCAAATTGAGATGGTTTACAAACCAAAAGTGCCTGATAATGTGGAGTATTGGCAAGTTTTTGATAGTGATTCTCAGCTCAGGGATTTCTTAGAATGTGTCATGAGTTTTTCTGATGTATATTTTGAAGGATCAAATAGTGATTGCAGAGAAGTTTACGAAGCTTTTGTAGGTAGGGATGGGGTGATTCAACTGAAAGGTAATAAAATTCCCAAGGGTCTTGTATCTCTAGAACATTTATTCAGGAGAAAAGATGATAGTAGTGTTAAAGAGAAGATATCCCATGTGCATAAAGCCAAAGAATATAACAAAATTGATATAGGAGAGGAAGGGGATTCAAAATGGATTTCAATCGGTCAAACATGCACTTCAACTGAAAAAGAAAACCTGATAAAGTTACTTACAGAATACACATGGGGGTATGAGGACCTGAAGAATTTCAGAGGACTTTTTGAACATCAAATCCCTTTAAAGCTTGGTGTTACCCCTTTTCATCAAAAATTAAGGAACTATAATCCAAAATTTTATGAAGCCATATTGAAGGAAGTTGAAAAGATGCTATAGGAAATAATTATCTATCCTATTCATCATTCCACCTAGATCACCAATATAGTTCCTATGAGAAAGAAAAATGGCGAGATCAGGATTTGTGTTGATTTTTGTAACCTGAACCAAGCAAGTTTAAAAGATAACTATGCCCTGCCTGTGATGGAGCATGTTCTTCAAGTTGTATCAGGATCTGAAGTTATGTCTATGCTAGATGGTTATTCTGAGTACAACCTAATAAGTGTGGCAAAAAATGACCAACACAAAATGGCATTTATCACCCCATGGGGAACTTATGCCTATAGTCATATTTTGTTTGGGCTGATTAACGCGGGTGCTACTTCCCAGAGCGAAATGAATTCTTCTTTTGAGGATCTCCAGAACAAAATTATAGTGGTGTATTTAGATGATCTTACATTCTTTTCAAAGAAGAGGAGTCAACATTTAAAAGATCTTGAAATAGTGCTCTTGAGGTGGAGTCACGGCATCTCTCTGAACCCAAAAAAATCAATGTTCTTTGTGGAAGAAGGAAAATTACTAGGTCATATTGTTTCAAAGGATGGTGTGTGGATTGATCCCGAAAGGGTAAAAGTGATTCAATAGCTCAGCCTTCCATTAAGTAGAAGTGAATTGAAGTCCTTCTTTGGCAAGGTGAATTTCCTGCGTGCATTTATTCCTAAATTTTTAGAAATTACTAAGCACATGGTCGACATGATGAGTGAGAAAATTCCTTTTAAGTGGAATGATAATGGGCACAAAGCCTTCAATAATATTAAGGATGCAATATCTCAAGCACTTGTACTAAAAAGTCCCAATTTCAAAAAGGACTTTATCATCTATTGTTATGCTTCCAAGCATACTCTATCAGGTATATTAACATAAAAAGATGAGAAAGGATAGGAAGCACCCATAGCCTTTATGAGAACACCTCTAAAAAGACATGAGATCAAATACTCCCAGATGGAAAAAAATGCCTTCACCATAGTAAAAGTAGTAAAATAGTTCAGGTACTATATACTTCATTCCCATTGTACAGTTTTCATCCCTGAGACTGCAGTGAAAAGTATTTTGATTCAAAGGGAGATTGGTATGAATAATAGAGCAGTTTGGATAGCAAAAATTCAAGAGTATGATCTAATGATTAAACCAACCAATTTGGTAAGAGGGAAAGGCCTATGCAAGCTAATAGTAGAAGATGGTAAGCCATTTGAGAAAATTGATGAAGCACCAATGGTGTTGCTGGTCAGTTTAACTGATCCCTGGTTTTCGAACATGGCTTATTTCCTTACTTATGGTGAGTGCCCCGACCATTTAAATCCCAAGGAGAGGCGTAACTTGAAATTGAAAGCAAGTAAATATGTGATATCCTAGGGGACATTATATAAAAGAGGCATAGATGGAACCTTCTTAAGATGTGTGGATGCTGAGCAGCAGAAAGAACTTTTGAAAGTATTTCATGATGAAGCTTGTGGAGGCCACTACTCCTCAACTATGACTACATTCAAGATTCTTTGGAATCATTTTTACTGGCCTAGCATGTTCAAGGACACGTACCAGTATGTTCACAATTGTGAAAAAATGTCATCTTTTTACTGGGAGACCTCATCTTACTGCTTTACCTCTTAAACCAGTGATTGTTGATGAGCCTTTCAAACAATGGGGGATAGACTTTGTGGGACCTTTGAATCCACCATCTAGCGCTAGGCATGTTTACATACTCACAGCCACCGATTATTTTACTAAGTGGGTGGAATCCATCCCCACCAAGAAAGAGAATTCTCAGGTTGTGTGTGAGTTCCTTTTAAATTATATTTTTGTCAGGTTTGGGGTGCCTGTTAAGATAGTAGTGGACAATGCTACTTACTTTTCCTCTGAAGAAATCTCAACTTTTTGTTATGAACATGGCATTTCTCTAGCCCATTCCTCTGACTATTTCCCGCAAGGGAGTGGTCAAGTTGAATCCAGTAACAAGACCCTGGTGGCAATCATGAAAAAGTTGATGGATGATAATCCCCATGAATGGCATAAGAAGTTTTTTGAAGCCTTGTGGGTAGATTGAACCACTTTGAAAAGAGCAATTGGAATGGCCCCCTTTGAATTGGTATAGGAGCACATGTTTCTCTACCCTTGGAACTCTCCTTAGCCAAGCTCCAAGTAGTTATTGAAGATCAGTATTTCAAAGACCCTCTGGAGAAACGGGTTATGCATTTGAGTAGACTGGAAGAAGAATGAGAGGAGTTGATAGACCATATCACAAAGCATCAGCTGAAGGTGAAGCAGATTTTTGACATGCGAGCGCGGCCTCGTAACTTTATGGAGGGTGATCAAATGCTACTATGGGACAAGAGGCGAGGACCTAAAGGATCTCACGGGAAATTCAAGTCCTTATGGAAGGGCCCATTTATTATTTCTGAAGCACTTTGCTCAAATGCATTCTGGCTATCCAACCCAGATGGTGTGAATCTACCTTTTACTTATAATGGGCAAGACCTCAAGTTATGCAAGCTCTAATGATTTGTAGTGTTTCATATTTTCCTTTTTGTTGTGTCGTAGTTCTCTTCTTTTCTTTCCCCTTAGGTTGTCTTTTCGGTGAAACCAGTTATTTAGAGTTATCTACACATTGAGCAATATGTAGTCCTTCGCTAGAGATGATGTTAGAGATAGTTAGAGTCACCATTACTCAAGTGTCTGAGACCCTTGCTATTTCATTATTTTTAAGCTCATTCAATGCATTTCCTTAACAGTTTTTCCCTGCAATAATCCTTCAAGCGATTATGCCCTTCAAAGTCATCTAAGAAATAGTCTTCAAGTTTGTCAAGTTCAAATTCGGCCTTCCTTAGATGAACCTTTTTCAAGACTCATGTCTTACCTAAACCACTTCGAACTACTTTGAACTCTGGTTCAAAATAGTTCAAAGCAATTCAATGAAGGATTTCTTTTCTAACGATTTTTTTTTGCAGGTGGGCCCCGGCCTACATCATCTTCTTGGTGGTGAACCACTTCGAACCACTTTGAAATTCGATTCAAAGTAGTTCGAAGAGGTTCAAAGAAAGATTGTTGGTAGGGTCATAAATGAAAGGATAGTTGATGGGACACATGATATAAGTTGACGCCGAAATGATGATTAAGTTTTAAAGAAGGGCAGTTTTGATTTGACAGGAACAATAAAGAAAATCTCAGATGAAGTTTTGGATGATGATTAATGAAATCATTAGCACGAGCGGGAGATATCATTTGAGGAATGGTTAATAATGATAATAAAGATGGCAGATTTCAAGGACATCCTTTTGCTGAGTCATCACTATTCACATCATTCAAAATTAATGTCCCTGACTAATGCTCATTAAAGTCAATTTTTCAGGGCATTAATCTTTCAAAATATAAACAAATTTGTAAGTCTTTCTTTCCTATTAAGCTTTCTATAGAGTCTCGACTGTTGGAGAAGAATTTGTTCCAAGTCTCCATAAAATAGGTAGCTCCTAAAGCTCTTCTAATTTCCTATTGTTATTTAATATATTGCTTCGAAAGAGGGGGGAACGCTTTTGTTTTCATTCCTGAGGAAGATATGAGGTCCAGTATGCATTTCTTCAGAAATGTCAAAAATATGCAATGTCAAGCTCCCATTGTCTTAGACACAGACTTGTTAGGGGTGCTAGTAGAAAAAATAGCAATTGACCTCACAAGCCATGCAGCGGAGGATCATAGGTTAGAGTTCCTGTCAAGTTGATTATTAGAAGCCACGGCTTTTCTGTCATCAGTTGTATGCCCAGAATTGGTTCAGCAATGTATTAACTGATATGATGTTAAATCTAAGTGCATTATGAATGCAGAAGGCCAAACCCTTGTGCCAATCAATAAGGAGACTATTATGGTTGTTTTTAAAATCCTGGAAGAGTCCCTTGTCAGTTTTACTCCCACCCAATCTCTAGCTCAATACAAACAGAACGTAGATAAAAACCGGAGTCATGTGGCTAGGAAGTGGACTCAAACCAATTACAAAGGTGGGTCTCGGTTACCTAAAGTTCTTACCAAAGATCACATGAAACCTCTTATTCATGATGTGATAGTGTTGCTTCACCAGATTAAAGGTTCAGAATAGGTTCTAATCTATGAGGAATGGATGTTTCATTTTATAGAGATAGTCTTAGAAGGGGGGCAACATATTGATTGGGTGGAGATTATTGCTAGTTCCTTGAGGGACCAACTTAAATAGGCTCAGGCCATTAAGAAGGATTTCTTTATGTCCTCCTATTTGATATATTGCTTGGCATGCACACAAGATTTTTTTTTCATTCAACAGGTTCCTTGGAATAAAGATCTTCTAATTTATGAATATTGTTCGTTATTGAGAAAGGATAAAATTTTGGAAAATTATAGGAAGGTTCATGATGTTTTCCTAGGTAGATTGTGTCAACAATTGGCAGGAGTCCCAAACCAGAGAGTTTCGTTGGAGGCACAAAAATTGATTCAAGCTTATGGAAGTCTATTCACTTAGTTCCCACATTTCACTTACATCGGGGTTGGAGGCTTCGACGATGAACCGCTCAGGCTCCCAAGGTTTGCTTTCGACTGTTTTATTTTGGCAAAAGTTTGCAGGAAATTGTTCGCGGTTATTAAAAATACCCTGCTTGAAGAAAAATGGCCTTTTATGTTCCTAATCAAGATTAGCAACTTTACCTGTAATAATATGATGGATGCTTTGGTGATAGGAAGCAACTTGCTGAGTTTTCATTTGCAGTTTTATGAATTAAGAAGGGGTTTTGACAATAAGGGTTTTGCTAGGAAGGTTCTAAGCCTAAATAATTATCCTTCACCAAGCTCGAACCTTTAGGACCTATGGGAAGATCTTGGTGATGAGGATGTAATCTAGAAAAGAGATCACTCCAGACTTGTAATTCCATAGATCAAAATGTTGCAGTTAAATTTTGATATTAAGGGTGTAGAAGAACATAGTTTTGAAACCACGGGTTCAGGGGTTAGCAATGTAGAAGCAGGAAGTTCCCCGGACATAGATTGGAATAGAAAAGAAGAAGATGATATAAAGCTAAGGGCTCAAACTATTTTCGGGGTCACGGAAAACTGGTTAATAGAAAAGAAAAAGAAAGGAGCTAAGACCCCCCCTCTTGAAAAGCTTATTGTGGGATCAACCTTAAAAAATGTGAAACATGCCCCATCTAATGTATCTCCTATGGTTCAAAATGTAGGTAAGGTTACGTCCCCTAAGAAAAAGGCGGTTCCTAGAGGGCATCCTACCGCACCAAGATTGAGACCTAGAACAAGATCAGAAAAACATTGTCAAATGGCATCCTTGGGGTCAGACTACTTGGATATCAAGATTAATGATGATGACATTTCTTTTCCACCAGATCAATAGGAAAAGGTTCAGGAAATCCTTACTAGTGGCACAGATCTTCCTCAAGTTGAGAGTACTCTTGTAAAACTCATGACAATCGAATGGTCACCGGTTCAGTTCCTCCTTGGCTAACTGAATCAGTAAATAAGAGAAAAAGCTATAAGCCCATTTCACTTCCTCTGAAAGAGATTGTCACTAAGTATTCCACTCAAACTCCCAAAGAAAAATAATGAAAAGTGACGCTAGGCTCTCTATTGATCCATCTACTGGAAAGGTAACTGCAGAAATAGCCACTTTCAAGCCCAAAGAGGGAATTCAAGAACCAAAGGCTGAAGACTTAGAAATAATGAAAATGGAGCTTGGTGTTCTAAACAGAGATTCTAGGGATCACCTAGTTAAATTCTCAGCTGATCACATGCTTGGGCAGTCGTAGAAAGATAGACAGGAGAAACGTGAGCTGAAACATCTGGTCTCTACCATGGCTGAATTTCTTTCCTCACTTGCTAACGATGGAGTATTGACACTAGCTCAGTCTTCCCAAGACTTTGATCTGAATTTAGTCAAAAGCCAAAGGTTAGTGAAACAAATGCAATAGGGGAGGGTTCTGATGGAAGTCATGAAGTCTTGGATAAACAATGTTATAATTGAAGGGAGTGCTTTCATCTACAAGTTTATATCCACTTGTCTAGATGGAAAAGGATTACTTGGTGAAGTTCAAACCTTGGTTCCAAACTTGGAGATGGAGGAAGAGAAATGTGCAGTGATCGTCCTATAGGTTCGAGAGATAGAAACCTATGGTGTGACTCAATTCTTGGCTAAGAACCTGATGAAACTAGTGGACCCCTGTATGCTATTTATCCTGAAATAGAACTTTGGATGGAAAAATATGACGTTCAAGGCTGCAATCTCTCAAGCCAAGGCAATCGAGAAAGAAGTACTGGCTATGCATGTGGATTCCCTCAAAGATATCAAAATAGTGAATCCCTTGAGTATTCTACAAATTGATGAAGGTAAAAAAGATGCGGATGCCATGGTTAAAGTCTTTATAGACACCATAAATGCTCTCAAGGAAAATGAAGCACCTACAGTTTAAGATTTCACTAGAATTGCAAATGTGGAATCTATGTTGCTGCTGAACTAAGGGCAGTTACCTAAGCAGGTGGAGAGGATCATGGAGTTAAGGTGGGAAAAGAATGCAACTCAGGTGAAGCTAACAGGTCTGAAGAATCTGCATTTCCAGCCAGCTCAGGAATGTGTGAATGTCTTTCGATCTTGGAAGCTCATACAGACCACCACATCATAAGGCCCCAGAGGGAATTAGTAGTTGTCAAGATAGCTTTTCCCTTTCTTTATATTTTAAATGAAACATGCTATGATACTCTATTTTTAGGTATGTAACTGGTTTAAATAGTTTTTTTGGTGTCTGAGAGGCCGGGTTTTTCTGGAGGCTCTCTTGGACTTGAAACTATTAATGCTGGAGCATTGAACCTTGAAGGGGTTAGAAAATTGGGATAGGAAATAGATAGTTTCTTTTTGAAGTAGATAGTTAGCGTAGTCTTCAAATTTTTGAAATAGCTGTGACTGATTTTTTGTTAGACTTTGATCCAATCTTATATGAATATATGAATGCATGGTATGGTTTAGATCTTTGAATCAAAATTTGGAATGTATTAATTGGTTTGAAAGTTGATACATTTAAATCTATGCATATGTTATTTATATTCAGTGGCTTTTGGTTTCTTTCTAGCTCATCCTTCTTTAGTTATTTTATAGGTTGTTTGCTTTAGAAGTAGTAGATAAATCTTAGTTCTCTTCTTAGTTCAATTTAATCTTATGTTGATTTTTTAAATCACCTCGATACTCAAGAGTATTCGAGTGGTCCTTCTACACTTTCTGGTCAAAGGTGTATGATTTTACTTTTTGTTAATAATTCATTGAATATTATACAAGGAAGTTGTACCTTAAAAATACAGAGGGAAGCAATTTCCTATTCTTACCCAACTATTGATGAATCATTTGTCTTCAGAAGTTTAGAGTCTTTATTCAATATTCATTTAAAAATAGGAAGACAAATCTATTCACCAACATGTCTCATCACTTCATATTAGGCTGGATACTCTTTTCTTTCTTAGAAATCTTCTTTCAATCAGGTTTGGAGTCAAATCTCTATCAGCTACCTTGACATCATCATTCTTTGACTCAATGTGTTCCCATATCACTCACACATTAATCAAAGAGGGGCAAATGTAATCAGCTAAAATTTGTCTAGTAGAACCCAAGTCCCTAATTTTGATCAAATTGCCTCAAATTAAGTCCTAAATCTCAAAGGAATATTTAATAGACATAATTATTTAGAGTAACCCTTAAAATCCCCTTTGCATAATTAAATAAAAAATCTTATATCAAGCTTATACTATGGTCTAATTTCTAGAGCTTGCATATTTATTTAATTTCTATAATATTGCTTTTAATATAAAGTTTCTAAACTTTTACTAAAAGAACATATTCACATGTGTGCACATACTTAATCTTTATTAATTAGCAATTAAAAGGGATTTGTGCTTTCAAAGATGTTATTTTGTCTTATCTTACCTAACATCTCTTTTGCCTCTTAATCCTCACCACTCATTTCTACCTAACCTTGCATCTCCTTTTGCCTCTTCATCTCAACTACTCATTCTTTTGCCTCTTAATCTCCATCCTCCATCTTGAGGAAATTCATTTAAAGGGAATCTCTTCCTTGGCTCAAGGTTCCATTCTCTTGCATTCTAAGTTCCATCTTGATCATTGTTGAAGTCCTAATCTTAGTTTCTTGCATTCTTGCTTTCTTAGATTAATCTTGTTATGTGAATCTTAGCTCTTAGTTTCTCTCATTTCTTAGCTTAATCTTGCATTGCTAATCTAGTTTACTTTCTTTCATTTTTACATAGAATATCTCTTTCATCTTCATTCTAGAACACTATTTTTTTTGCATTTCATTCTAGCTCAATCTCTCATCCTAGCTTAATATCTTGCATCCTAGTTCATTCCTAGTTTTGAATTTGTATTTAAATCTTCCATTTTGGAGTATTCAAGTCACTAATCCTCTATGATAATTTGACGAGCATTATGAGAAGGATTAAACTTGCTTCAACTAGGAAGCAATAGGCTGGTTTTGGGAGTTTAGTTGGCTAATTTGATATGGCCTCCTATAGCTAAATTCTTGAGCTAATGGCTTACTGAGTGTTGGTTTTTCCTCTGTTTGAGTACCAATTTTAGAACACACACACTATCAACTATATCATCTTTCCCTTTTGTAGCACAAATTATCCAAAAACTTAAATGTAACACTCAAAAGATTTATGAAATTAAACCACTTAGTGAATCAAAGATAGAATAACTCAAGAAACATAAGAATACACAAATCACTCTCAAGCCTCACAACACTCCTATTTGACTTATTGTCACATCCTTAAACATAGGTTCTCTTATACTTCACTTGCTTTTATGTTTATATCATATAAGACATATTTTTATGGTTATGCTTCCATGATCACAACTTATGATATTTATTTGTGCTTATATTTTCTATTTCCCCATGAATATTACTTATTTATCATTATCATTGGTGGAAACATTGGGAACATCCTTTTTTTCTTAGATACATTTTCTTATATGTTTAGTCTACAATATAGTGTTGATTTATTATCAAACGTTATTATTACATGTTAAGAACAATAATCTTATGATGAATGTCAACAATACTTAATAGTTCATTATATGTTTTTTTACCATTCACAAAAAAATGTATATATGGCTTCCTACTATTCCTAAAGGACCTTCACATGGCATCCAACAATTCAAAATGGATCTTTATATGGATTCCTACCATCCCTAGCAGATACTTACATGACTTCCTATCATCCTAATTCATGAACATCATGCAATTTTAATTGTTTCATCATGTAAACAATTAAATTCATAAAAGTAGAAAGCACACATAATTTGAAAGCGTGAAATGAAATCTAATTACTCATCTAATTTATGAACTTCATTACAAACTTCAACAAATATTTGATGTTGCTTCACCTCCAGAATGTGGATGCAATCATCAAATAGAATAAAGAAATGGAAATATAATGAGTAAAGGATAAGGCAAAATGGAGTTTCTTAATGTAAAATTTTATGTTCAAGATAATGAAGGGACTTATAAGATGAGGATAATAATAATCACTAGAGTTAACTACAAAATCATTGAAGTTAATTCAACTACATAAGAAAAATCTACAAATTTGAGACCATGAGATGATAAGAAAAGATTACTCATTTATTTAATAGATAATTATGTACACAACTATTTTAAATATTGGTGGTTGTTACTCATTAAAACATTTTTTTCTTCTACATTTTGGATGGAAAACTCATTACTAGGGGATTACATAGAATCACCATCCTTATTTGTATCCTTTATACAAGTATCTTTCTAAATATTTACTTTCATGTTGAGCATTTGTTTTCTTTTGACACTCATCTCCATAGAAACTCGCTTACAATTCAAATTGGGGACATAAGGTAATGGTGAAAAATGCATACCTTATACTCTTTCCCTTTTTTGAAGAGCTACTTTAATTAGGTTATCCTTAATGCATTAGCTAGTGTGCAAAATGACATATTTGTATGTGAAGGTTGACAAAATTTAAATAATATGAATCTACCTTTTCACATCCAAAGAGTATAGACCCAATGTATAGTTTAATCCATTCACTCACTTAAGTTAATTTGCAATGTAAATTCAACCCTCACAATGTAAGATATAAAATATGGATAAGAAGGGTTTAGAATAATGCATATGAAAGAGACCCTAAACCCATATTTTACACAAACATATGAATTCTAAGGGGATGGAATGTAAATCTGGAAATGCTAATATTGAAATCAAGAAATAAAAGTACTTACCTCCGAAAAAAAACCTACCAAAAACCCTATCAAACAGTCTTAGAAACTATTGATTTTTGTGCACCAACTCGAAACTACGAGATCTACAAAACCCAGAAATATTTTTCCTTTTTGAGAAAGGTCATCCTTGACCACAGGACAGGGGTAAGATCTTACCCCAAAAAGTCTTCCTTGACCTGCACTGCTCTGACAGAAATTCTATTTGCAGATCCCAGAAGTTTGCCAAAAAGGGTATCTAGATCTGCACTGATATTCACTATCCCGCACCTGTACCTACAATAAAAAGGGTTTTTTTGTTTGGGTGAGGGTTTTGCCTTAGTCAAACCTCGGTTTGGAATCAATGCTCAGGATTAAATTTGGGAAAAAACTAAAATCTAATTTTTTTCAAATTTTACTATGTTTTAGTAAACTGCATCTTTTAGGGTCTTTGGTGCATTTCTTGGCTTGGATGATTCCTACTTCCAAAATTTGGTTCTAGATAATTTGAATACCTTTCCAACGCATCAAACGGTTTGCAATTCGGAGCTAGGACTAGAAAGTTATGCCTTCTCCAAGTGGACCTAATTTTTATATATAGTTTTTTGATAATTTTTGATAGTTTGAATAGTTTATTTATAATAAATATTATGATGGCTCTTCATTTCATTTCCAAGGGATTTTGATGACCCTTCGGATCCATCAGACTTGTATAAACTCAAATATTCGAATAGAATAGATCAGTTTTTGGTTTGCAATCTTGTTGTTCTCAATTTTCATGTTGAATTCTACAATACTACGGGTATCACACTAGGTATTGTAATCTGGTTTTCATAAATCAGATTAATCAACCTTAATAATGAAATTGAAATAGAGAATCCTAGCAAGTAGTAGAAGTAGATCTAACAACGACGCTATGATATTCAATAGATATGCAATTGTATTTGAAATGTAAATAAGTATAATGATATGAAAGCTTGGACTCAATAATGTAAATCAAAACCATAAATGTAAATCAAAACCTCCATGATTGTATGCTTGAAATCCACCTTGAGGGAAGAATGAATGGATCTTGAAGATGAACAAAGGATCTTGAAGGAAGATCACACCACCATGATGGATAGATCTAGGGTTTGAATGATGAATCTTGAATGCTTGAACCAAATCCCTTCAAAGGATTGAATGTTTGAATCCTTAATCTTAAATGGAGAACTTGAATGCTTGAATGGATAGTTGTTTGAATGCTTTCTCAGTTAATTTTCTTGAGATAAAAATTGATGGATTGGGGATGCACTTGATTGAGAGATCTTTGATGAATAATAGATGCTCATGAATAATTGATGGAGAAAATGAGACAGGAAGGCTTCTTTTTATAAAGATCTAGGGCATAAACTCCTAGAGAGGCTAACATATGAGAAATAAATTCCCATTGGGCCCTTACCCCTAGAAATGGAGCTAGATCAAATGCAAATTAAGATTTTATCATTTCTGAGACCAAAATAGTCGACTCAAAAGTGGGAAAATAAACTTTTGAGTTTCCCCCCACATCTGACAAACTTTTCAATGAAAAGGGGGACCTGGGTCAAGTATGAGGTCAACTTTGACCTAGCTCAAGGTCGAGGTCAACCTTGACCCAGGGTTTTAGGACCCTTAGAAAATGTGCCAGGTGAGGAAAATAGTGCATGGGGAGGCCCAAACAAAGCCCTAAACAGGCACAAAAGATGGGAAGGGGGCAAAAAATAGAGGACAACCTAATGATGGCCCAAAACACCCCCTAAGTAGGGCTAAACATTCTTAACATGGAAGTGCTTCCATTTTAAGATGATACATTAAGCCCCCACTTTAGCAGGAGTATGGAAATCGAACATACTCGTGGTAAAGGAGAAGAAAGATTCTAGTGGACTCACAACAAGGTAGAATATCACCTAGTCAAGGACATAAGCCCCCAAGCCAAGGATTCTAACTCAACATACATGCACGAGGGTGCAAAAACAAAGAAAAACAATAAAGACAAAGCTAAAAGACACAAAAAGAGGGGTTAGTACAAAAACAAACCCAAATCAATTAGCAAAGGAAACCTTGCTAAGAAATGTTTCCTATACTAATATCATGTTTGGAAAGCTATCATAAGAGCATAAATGATTACATAAGAAAGACAAGAGAAATACTATAAATAACATAGCTTCATGATTCAGTCCTACTAGCATGAAAGAAAAAAGAGAGAAAGGGAAAAGAGTGATTACCTCACCCAGTAAGATGCCCACCTTACCGTGAATCACCAAGGAGGGAGAGCCAAATAGGTGGCCAAACCTGATAGTTCACCCAAAAATTGTGCTTTGCAATTGTAATGCATCTTCTGATAGATTTTGGAATACCCATAAATCCACATTCTTGTATCACCATGGAATATAAAATGCGTGTCCCTTCAGGATTTAGCAACTTATGTGTGTTACCTTCCGTGGATTTAGCATATTGAAAATTGAAAAATGTGTGTCTCTTCAGGATTTAGCAACTTATGTGTGTTACCTTTAGAGGATTTAGCATATTGAAAATGAAAAACTATAGTGCAAGGGAGACCCTATAGACACCCCCCTCCTTATCGTGGATGTCTACTAAACATGATAAGGAAGAGAAAGAGGATACCTACTTCACAACGTAAGGAGATATCATGTTTAACAAAAATGTATACTATATTCTTAGTGAAGGGTATTGACCCCTACATCCAAGAGTATAGATAATCATGAAAAGGATATGTCACTCATGGAAAAAGTATCCTCAAAGAAAGAGATCTTATCAACAAGACCCCCACCATAGAGGAGTGCTTTTAGACAAAATATCATCTTTCAAAGAGAAACAAAGATTCAATCATCTATCCCCCTGTAATCAAGAGGAAGAGGAATCTTTGATCAAAAGAATCAAACTCTAACCCTACAGCCAGGGCAAGAATTTATGAAGAACATAATTGCAAAATAAAGAAGAGGTAATGACCTAGGATAACAACCTCTCACATAAAAGGGTATCCATAGCCAAAACCTCAGTCAATATAATGAAATAATGTTGCAAGATAAACAAATGCCACTAAGCTAAGGAAAGTAGATCCTTAGACAAAGAGAAAGAATGAAGAACCTTGCCCCTAGGGATGAAAGAAAGGGATACCTTTGCAAAGCAAACATCTTTAGAAAAGATATCTTGAAAGGAGAACTACGGATGATTATGAACATAATACCAAACCATAGAGAGGAAAGATAGAAAGAATAACCAATTAAGCTCAAAAAAAAATATATGCTAAGAGCACAATGGATACTAGAGAACTGGAAAAAATACCTATTGCCCCCCAGTTAAGAGACAAGAGGGGGAAAGAGCTATATTATAGAAGAATGAGGAGTACAATTATCAAGAAATTGTAATACCACACGAGAGTGAGATAAAATTCCTAAAGCAGCTCTTTCTCTAACATACATCTTGAAATGCACACAATCAGCAAGTAAATGTGTATTAGTATAGTGGAGAGGATATTTGTACGTGGAGAAAGCATATTTCAGCATAGGTTTAAATATTTCTATGTAAGTCAAAGAATTTGGATAAAAAGGGGAAGGTAAAAAAAATTCTTGCACATTTGCATCATGAACCATAGTTTGAGCCCCATCATAACTGTGGGAAGAACTAGGAATAGCAGATGGAGAATTAGGAATATTAGGAATGTTAGGAATCAGATTAGGAACGATAGGATTAGGAATAGGAAAATTAGGAAATGGATTAGGAAAGATAGGATTAGGATTAGGAAGATTAGTAAATGGTGTATCATCTACCAGATTCTTCACATAATCCAAAAGAGTAATAGGTCGGCCACACAAATTCTTAATGAAAGTTTTGAAAGTAGGAAGGCCATTATTAGTCAATCTCATAATAGAATAGTCACTACAAAGGATTTGAAATGTTTTAACATGAGTGGAAGGGTCTCCCTTACCATCGTAATTCTCAAGATGTGACATATCGACCTGCTAAGGAATAGGAGCACGAATAATGTCTAAGGATAAAAGACTACCCATGTCACATGTAGGAATACTAAACTTGGATTGAGTTAAGGTTGTAAGTTGTTGTAAAGAAGACATTATTTGAGATAGAATAATGATTGTGGAATCACTAGGAGGCATAGAACCATTAGGAACACTAAGAAAAGTGCAAGAAGTGGTAGGAATGGAAGACACAACCGGAGGAATACTTGGAACCACAGTTGGAAGAGGGTTGGAATAGGTATAAGGAACACTATGGTAAGAAGGTTGTGAGGTAGGTAAAGACACCAGTGGAACACTCACAGGAAGAGATGAAAGAGATGTAGCCACTATAGGAGGAGTGTAAGTAGGAATGCTAGGTAAAGGAAGAGAAGAAGGTTCCACACCAGTGATAGGAGTGAAACCTAAATCTTGAACTTCTTGAGTTAAAGGTTTGACATTTAAATGCACAAGATGAGTGATACCACACTGGATATTAACACCTTGATCACTATCACAAAGGATTTTCTTAAAGGCCTCTATAGCTTGAATAGAATTTTTAGGATATAACATTCTAGGTGCATCAATGATGTAAATAGTGGAGCATGAAGGTAACCACGCACACACCCTATGGTAAATGTCAATTGAAGAGGTTGTAGAGGAAGATGAAATAGGAATAGGATCAATGGAGATCTCATTAAAACAATTTTCATCCTCACTTCCATGTACCTCATTAAGGGATCTATCCTCTTTTGAAATAAAAGCCTCATCAAAGTATTCAAAACAAAAATCATACATTTTGAACACAAAGTAAAACTACAAGCATAAAAATGTAAATGTTTTTGTATTTTTAAAGAAATTTTGTAATTTTTTTGTATTTTTTAAATATAAATGAAAACTAATCTAAGTTAATCTTAAAGAAAAGAGGCAAAGCATCTAACACCAAAAAGAAAGATTTTTCTATCGCGGGTTCACCAAAATGTAAGATATAAAATATGGATAAGAAGGGTTTAGAATAATGCATATGAAAGAGACCCTAAACCCATATTTTACACATACATGTGAATTCTAAGGGGATGGAATGTAAATCTAGAAATGCTAATATTGAAATGAAGAAATAAAAGTACTTACCTCCGAAAAAGAACCTACTGAAAACCCTGTCAAATAGTCTCAGAAACTATTGATTTCCGTGATCCTGAACCGAAACTGTGAGATCTACAAAACCTAGAAATATTTTTCCTTTCTGAGCAAGGTCATCCTTGACCTTAGGAAAGGGGTAAGATCTTACCCCAGGGTAAAATCTTACCCCAAAAGTCATCCTTGACCTGCACTACTCCAATAGAAATTCTATTTGCGGATCCCAAACATTTTCCAAAAAGGGTATCCAAATCTGCACTAATATTTGTTGTCTTGCACCTGTACCTACAAGAAAAAGGGTTTTGTTATTTGGATGATGGGTTTGCCTTAGTCAAACCCTAATTTGGAATCAACCTTAATAATGAAATTGAAATAGAGAATGCTAGCAAGTAGTAAAAGTAGATCTAATTGTTGGAATACAAACACCACTAAGAGGGGGGGGTGAATCAGTGGTTTCTTAAAACTTGTTCTTTTCAACTTTACAATTTTAACTTTTATAATTATAACATAAAGTTATAAAAATGAACAAGATATAAAATAATAACAAGGTACATAATATTTATAGTGAAAAAAACCTTAGGGTAAAAAATCACTTTGAATCTGAAACTTTATTAGCCTCTTGGCCAAATCTTTTAGAGCTACAACTCTGGGAAGCACCAACACCCTGTTTTTGAAACACCGATTTCAAGGAACACCAATCCCTTACACCTAAAGAAATAACTTCAAGAATACAAGAAGCACCAACTTCCAAATTGAATAAATGAAATACAAAATCAGAGGATCATCTATGTTACAATACAAATCATGAAACAAGATTTCAACTCCAAGTTGAAAACATTAAGAAGGATTCACTTCTTTTCTTATCTTTCATACTGATTCTTTTACATCACCAAGTTATACCAAATTATATAAGCCTTCTCAAAATGACTTTATCAGATCATGAAATGTGTAATCAGACTTAAATCAATACATTTAAATTTAATAGGATGAGTTTAATCAATGGTCTTCAAAATGTTATACTTCTTGAAAGATAAATAATATTTTTCCTTCAAAACATTAAAGATCCAAATGCATATTCATGTTTCACAAAAACATCTGATTAAATACTGATGTAAACTATTAAGATATCAGTGTATAAACCCTTCTCAAACTCTAAGATACTTTTGTAATGAAAATCAAATCACAAATAGAAAAATAGAAACATAAAGCATTACCCTCCTCTTTGCTGCTATACAAACTTCCTGCAATCTGCTTGATATACTTCACATTATGCACCACTCCTGAAACTTTTAATCAAATCACCTGTTGGAAATTTTATAGGAATGTATCCTCTACTTATAAATCAAAGAATTCAAAATTTTTAGGACTGTTACATAACCCATATTGTAATTAGACCAAAACCGGCCAAAAACGGTTATAACTGCCTACAACAGTCTTGGTCAAAATTGATTTTCTCTCTCCAAAAATGTGATCTTTCAAAACTAACTCAGACCCATTTCATTTTGTCCTATTACCTTTTTTAAAAGGTATAATAGTAGGGGTCTTGTGTAATACTTAATATGTTAAAATTCATTTAAACCGAAACTAGGTAGTTATAAAATTATAACTGATTAACACTCATAATCAACATTAAGTGTTATATACTCAATACTTTATCAACCACCTCAATAATGATATAATAAATGTATTGTAACATTAATAACATGATGTTAACCACCTTTATCACTTTAATCAACTTTCATAAGATCATTAAGTTTTCATCTTGTATACCACCATAACTAGCTGAGAGATCTGACATGTCTTATTGACATCTGACATGTATTATTGACATCAATGACAAAACCAAAGACCAAATTACCAAAGGTTCAACATACTCCCCCTTTGGCATTGATGTCAATACCTGTAAAAACATATTTACCTTTGCATGTACCTATATCACTTGTATATCATCACTTGTAGAACAAATCATGTACCTGTATAGATTCTATCAATCACAATATGTTTTCCTCATACTTTTTCTCCCCCTTTGACATCAATGACAAAGGATATATACCAAGGTTTCAATTGTAAAAATTATCATAATGCTCCCCCTGAAACCAATCACACACTATTTAACTTATGCAAGAGAAGAGAGGGATAGAACCCCCAATCTTGTTCTTGATCTTTGAAACACATCTTTTGCGAGAGATTTTTTGAATATGTTAGCTAACTGATCTTCTTTTTTTCCTCTTATAATCTGTTCTTGAGGATGATATTTCTTGAATCTTGAACCTGTATACTTTGTCCTTGTTGGTTCTGGTGTTCCTTTCTGATCTTTTATCTCTTCTTCACTTTCTTCAATTTTATTAACTGATTTGTTCAAGTCATTATCATTTTCTTGAAGGATAATATTATCTTTATGCTGCTCAACTGCATTCACCTGTTCCATTAGACAGACATCTTCATGATTGTTATTATTTGTGATATCTTTTAATTTGTATACATTCCCTTGAGATCTTGTACCTGATGAAACCAACTGTCCTGATTTAAATTTAATTTGACAACCATGATCATCAAACACAACTTCATATCCATTATCACAAATTTGACTAACACTTAGAAGATTGTACTTTAAACCTTCAACATAATACACATCATGAATAGACATTTTGTCACTAAGCATCAAAGAACCCAAACCTTTAATTTTCCTTGAAGAATCATCACCAAAACTCACACTACCACCTTTGTAGTTAACCAATTTATCAAACTTTGTTTTATCACCTGTCATATGTCTAGAACAACCACTATCAATTATCCACAAGTCTTTTTCTTTAGAATGTAAAGCCATTTGAACAAACATAGACTTATTAATCTTAGGCCTCCATATCTTTGTTACTTTAGTATCAAATTCTTTATCAACTTGTAGACTAGTATAAGATTGATTATTCTGAAATGTCTTAGTTTTGCAATTCCTCATAACATGACCAAAAAGATTGTTCTGTAACATTTTAGACCATTCACTTTAGGAAAGGAATAACCAAAATGAAACTTTGAAAACCTTCTTGACATATATTTTCAATTACTTATTCTATGTCCATATTGATGACACATGAAGCAATACCCATCAAAGAAAGAAGTGAACATGTTTGAAGATCTTGTACCCATGAATGAAGAGGTTGATGTAACCTTCCTTTTACCATTATAAATCTGATTAAAATCTGCATTTTTATCTGAATTTGAAGTGATAACATGTTGATATATGTCTTTACTTTCAGATTTGAATATCTCAAATAAAGATTTATCTTTCTTGTCACTAGAGCATTGTCCAAGTTCAAAACCAATTCCAGTTAGATCATCAATTATTCTTTGTTTTCTTAACATGTCATCCAAAGTAGTATTCTCATATTTTTCTAACTTCCTTTTATATGACACTACTTCATTCATTAACCTTGTACATTCATGATCTTTAGAACTTAACTCTTCCTTAGTGACAAAGACAACTCTCTTTTGTTCCTCCACTTGTAATTTTAAATCTATAACTTGTTGATTTAATTCCTTAAATTCTTTTTCAAAGTTCTCTTTTTCTTTTATGAATTGATTTTCTTGAACACTTAAATTCCTTTTTAATTCCTTGATCTTTTTAAGTGCATAAAGAAATTCACATTCTAAATCAGCTTCAACAAGTTTGACATTATCATCACTATCTAATTCTTGACAAGTAGTTTCTATAGCCATGAATGAAACTTCATTTTCATTGCATTAAAAACTACTAGATTCACTATCTGATACATCAACAACCAAACTCTTCTTCTTCTTAAAGAACTTCTTTGTGTTATAGAATTTCTTTTTACTTGATTTCTCTTTCTCATCATCTACTTCATCATGACTATTATAAGAAAATTTAGATGCAAAGTGTCCTATTTTACCACAATTAAAGCATTTGAAAGGAATTTTACCTTTGTATTTACCTCCTCCTTTCTTTAATTTCCTTGAGAAATGTGCTTCAAGAACATCAAGATCTTCTAATTCTGATGAGACTTGATTTGCCTTGTTTTCTACTATGAATGTTGCTTCTTTGCTTGTGGATTCCTGCTTGCCAAACTTTCTCATTTCATAAGCTACAAGTGCTCCATGAATATCTTCCATTGTATATTTGTTAATGTCCCTAGTTTCTTCTATGGAACATATTTTAGAATCAAACTTATCAGAAAGAGATCTTAAAACTTTCTTTACAACATCAATATCATCAATTATTTCACCAAGTCCTCTTATGCCATTAATTGTTTCATCTATCTTAAGAAGATAGTCTTCTACCTTTTCATCATCACCCATTTTTAGGTCCTCAAATTTTTATTTCAAATGTTGTATCTTGGCTTCTTTAACTCTATCATTACCATGATAAGTATTTTTCAATTTGTCTCATACTTCTTTAGAAGATCCACAATGCATTACCTTAACAAAAACATCTTTAGACAAACTATTAAATATAGGAAATTTAGCTTTCATATCAGTTTCATACTTCTTCTTTTCATCAATATCTGTAGGTAAAGCATTAGGAACTTTATAACCATTAACAACTGAAGCCCAAATATCAACATTAATAGATAACAAGTATGTTTGCATCATTACTTCCCAAAAAGCGTAATCTAATCCATCAAAAATAGGAACCTTTGAAGAACTATCATGAGCCATTGTAGATAAGTATTACACTCAACCAAAATCTACCCAAAGTTGTTAAACTTGATGTATGGAACCTTTCTTTGATACCACTTGTTGGAATACAAACACTGAGAGGGGGGGGTGAATCAGTGATTTCTTAAAACTTGTTCTTTTCAACTTTACAATTTTAACTTTTACAATTATAACATAAAGTTATAAAAATGAACAAGATATAAAAGAATAACAAGGTACACAATATTTATAGTGGAAAAAACCTTAGGGTTAAAAACCACTTTGAATCTGAAACTTTATTAGCCTCTTGGCCAAATCTTTTAGAGCTACAACTCTGGGAAGCACCAACACGATGTTTTTGAAACACCGATTTCAAGGAACACCAATCCCTTACACCTGAAGCACCAACTTCAAGAATACAAGAAGCACCAACTTCCAAAATGAATAAATGAAATAAAAAATCATAGGATCATCTCTGTTACAATACAACTCATGAAACAAGATTTCAACTCCAAGTTGAAAACATTCAGCAGGATTCACTTCTTTTCTTATCTTTCATACTGATTCTTTTACATCACCAAGTTATACCAAATTATATAAGCCTTCTCAAAATGACTTTATCAGATCATGAAATGTGTAGTCAGACTTAAATCAATACATCTAAATGTAATAGGATGAGTTTAATCAATGGTCTTCAAAATGCTATACTTCTTGAAAGATAAATAATATTTTTCCTTCAAAACATTAAAGATCCAAATGCATATTCATGTTTCACAAAAACACCTGATTAAATACTGATGTAAACCATTAAGATATCAATTTGTAAACCCTTCTCAACCTCTGATATACTTTTTTAATGAAAATCAAATCACAAATAGAAAAATAGAAACATAAATCATTGCCCTCCTCTTTGCTACTATATAAACTTCCTGCAATCTGCCTGATATACTTCACATTATGCACCACTCCTGAAAATTTTGATCAAATCACCTGTTGGAAATTTTAGAGGAATGTATCCTCTACTTATAAATCAAAGAATTAAAAAATTTTAGGACTGTTACATAACCCATATTGTAATTAGACCAAAATCGGCCAAAAACGGTTATAACTGCCTGCAACAGTCTTGGTCAAAATTTCTTTTCTCTCTCCAAAAATGTGATATTTCAAAACTAACTCAGATCCATTTCATTTTTTCCTATTACCTTTCCAAAAAGGTATAATAGTTTGGGTCTTTTCTAATACTTAATATGTTCAAATTCATTTACACTGAAACTAGGTAGTTATAAAATTATAACTGATTAACACTCATAATCAACATTAAGTGTTATATACTCAATACTTTATCAACCACCTCAATAATGATATAATAAATGTATTGTAACATTAATAACATGATGTTAACCACATTTATCACTTTAATCAACTTTCATAAGATCATTAAGTTTTCATCTTGTATACCACCATAACTAGCTGAGAGATCTGACATGTCTTATTGACATCTGACACGTCTTATTGACATCAATGACAAAACCAAAGACCAAATTACCAAAGGTTCAACACTAGAAATGAATCTATGATATTCAATAGATATGCAATTGTATTTGAAATGTAAATAAGTATATTGATATGAAAGCTTGGAATCAACAAAGTAAATCAAAACCATAAAAATCAAAACCTTCATGATTGTATGCTTGAAATCCACCTTGAGGGAAGAATGAATGGATCTTGAAGATGAAAAAAGGATCTGTGAGGCCTCACCCTAGACCCTTCATAGTTTTTCCATTATCATTATGGTAGACCTAGTAATTGGCTTAATGTTTTGATTAGTTTAGTAGATTTTACCCTTTTGACAAAGATTTGATTACAATAGATGAGAATACATTACATTTTATGATGCTTTCTGTACTCACAATGTTGACCTTATGATACATTATGACTGGAATTATGATGATTGATTTAGATGAATACTGAGATGTGCAATTAGGGAATTTATGTTGATATGAGTTGTTAGGAAAATGAAAATCAAGAAATAAATTAAGTTGAGATGTGAATTTCATTTAGGGTTAAATGTTATGTGATGAATTATTGATGACTATTTTATGATATAAATATGAATTCTAATTTATGGTTATTTTGATTTATGAATGTTGTGATGATGTGATGGATTTTATATGCTTATATAAGTAACTAGGAAATGGAGATTTGATTCGATATACGATGAGATTTCTATTGTGAATTGAAAGTTAATTACTTATGTGAAGTTTATGAGTGCACATGATGACAGGAGAGAAGAAGGTTACATTGAATATGCAAAGTGAAATTCAATTGATTATGTAGTGATACAAATGATTTTTTAAGTTAAATGTATTGATTCATACATTTTGTGGATTTATATTTCTTGAACTACTGATGTTGGTTTTAGTGTGCAGGAAATTAGACCATGGTATTATCGGGGAACCAAAACATAGACCTATGTTAATTCTGTTAGAGCCAAGGTTGTGTCTAATGAGAGACAAAACCTCGTTGTATCATGTTTTATTTTTTAAATGTAATGAGCATGTATGTATTGAATTAATATGTTTATTTGATTATTGTAAATTGTTATGTGAGTGCTCAAGTGGACATGCCACATGGCTTGTGATGTGTTATTTATGTTGTGTCACTTGACACTTGTAAGTGTACTTGTGGCCATGACATGTCCACTTGAGGATTAGATGCCCATCAACCTAGGATAGTACCCTTGAGGATCCCCATGTGAATCCCTTGGTTAGGGAGCTTGAGGTAGTGTCTTATCAAAGAATTTCGAATTTGATCTTGCTATGAGTTTTTGGGGGGCTTAAAAGGTGCCTAGGGGTGTTTAGGTCATTTTTAGTAAGCCTAGTTGATATACCTATGGGTAAGGATTAATTTTAACCATAGGACAACCCATAGTTAACCAAAAGACCCTCCCAAAAGTTGGATTTTCAAAATGGTCGAAAATCAACTTTTGAAGCAAGGTCTTGGTAAGAGCTCCATCCATTAGAATGTAAGTCTTTTTCCCACCTTTTTGGCCAACCTTTTTAGAAGCCCATTTTGGAAAGCTGTAAGAGGCTTAGGGAAGACCAACCAATTAGAAGGCTTGCCTTATCCCTAGGAGTTTGTGGGAAGAAGTGTAGAGGTCCTTTTAGTGGGGACTCTTCATTTTGGAGAGTTTGAACACCCACTCGCTAACTTAGAGACTAGACTAGATTTGGAGGAGCTGGAGGAAGGGAAGCTTGGACAAAAAGGAAACTCATCATCAACTCTTTCCATTTTCTTTTGATATAGGTTTGTGGCTCTACTTGAAATCCATGAAGTTTCTTGTGGTATGAGGAAAATGTGTGATATTGAATGTTGAAGTTTTCTCTTGTTGTGATGTTATGCAATCTTGTAATTCTTGTTGCAAGTAGTGTATTATGTAAATCTTGAGATGTATCTTCCTTGAGAAAATCTTGTGTTTTAGCTTTGTGTAGCCTGGTGTTTCTTTCATTGGTTTTGTGTTGTTTGTTTTGGGAGTCTCAAGGCCACACTCACCCACGAGAGGGAAGAGTAGCCTTGGGGGTGAAGGGATTATGGACAGCCATGGGTGTAGAGTCTCTCCTCAGGGAGGAGAGGGAAAAAAGAATGGAAGTATGGGCTCCATGTAGTCATTTCTCTTCTTGTATAATGGGGGTCATAAGGGATTTTATGGCTTGATGCCTTGGGGGATATAAAGGATTTTGTTGGGCTTGTGAGAAAGTGTTTAAGATGTGTTTTTGGGAAAGCCATGTGTAGGCTTGTCACATGTTTTAGAAATGAGCTTTCTCCCCTTGGTATTTAGTCCACCTTCACCCCAAGAATAGGGTCAAAGTAAGACCCATTGCTTCATCCTTGGTTGGGAGTCTTTTTGTGCTTATTTGGTTATTGTTATTGTTGGTTATTCATGAATGTATTCCCATCTATGTGCTGGTTCCCCTAGCTCGGGGGTGGCCTCTTAGAGGCCTTGGTTGGGAGGTGAGCTTCCCATGGTTTTCCCCTCTTTCATTTGCAAGTTTTGAAGCCAAGATCCTTGTGGATAAAGCTTTGGAGAGTTTTCTATTTTGGTGTAATTGTGAGAGAAAATTATGTTGTGACATTGTTGTAATCTTGTAATGGGAAAAGCTCTCCTTGGTAGAAATGCATACTTGTGGAATCGTAAAATGTTACTCTTTCTCTTCATTTGGTTATTATGAAATTGTATATTAAAAATGTAATGGAGAGAATCTTATTCATTCTCCTTGTAACTCTTATTTGTGAATTGCTACAAATTTGTATTCCATTGTTGTAATAATGTAAGTTGGAAATTAATGAAAGGAATAGGAAACATGTTGAAATTATGTCTTGAAGTTGTATAATAGTTTCCTCAAATTGTGGGATTAATCCCTCTAGTATTTTAATGCAATATATTATAGAATGGGAATTCTTAATAGAAACGAAGTAATGTTGTTAATCTCCTTGATATTTTCTAAGTAGTGTTATATCAAAAAAAGGAAATCATATGATCATTTTATCAAACAATTCCTCTTGAAAATTCAGTAATAGTAGCCTTGTGAAAAACAATAGAAAGGAGATGAAAAAAATAAATAAATTAGGTGGTGTTAGACAAAGATTATTTAGAATATTACATTGTGAAAATGAGTTAAGCATGTAAATATCTTGTAAAGTTAGTGTATTGCAAAGCAAAATTTACAAGGAAGAAATCAAACAATAGAGGAAAGAAAAACAAAAAAAAACTAAGTGTTTGTCAAAAAAAAACTCAAATGGAGACCTACAGGTCTTTGGAAAATGTATGGGACGAAATTCCCATACATTTTCCTACCACAGTCATTAAAAAAACTCTTTCCTAGTTCACTTGTAAATAAACTTATATATATAGATATAGATATAGATATAGATATAGATTCCTCATCCACTTGAAGACAAGGAAAAAATTAATATATTTAGCCAATCAAACTTAAGCAAGTCAACTTGGGTGGGACCCACCTAGGTCGCCACCCAAGAAGCCCTAGAAAAAGGGGCTTTATAAATTTTTTTATTAGAATCTATCCCATTCAAAAATAAAATAATTAACCTATATATTAATAATAATAAAAAAAATTACTAGCCTTTAAAAGGCACCCGTGCGTTGGTTTTCATAAAGTAGTTTGCCTTTTTTTTTTTAAAAAAAAAATTTAAAAATTTAATAAAGAGGGGGGGACGCGTGGACCCCACACTGCGTGGGACCACGGACCACATGCCCCCACGGCCTATCGTGGATAGGACGGTACACTACCATGGGCAGGGCATCCTGCCATGACAGGTAGCGCACCCCGTGCCTGCAATCCCTGATGGGGACTTTAAAAGTGAGCGCTTTTTGTTATTTATTTTATTTTATTTTTTTATTTAATAATTATATTAATTTAATAATAATTATTAATTAATATAATTATTATTTAGTAATTAGTTTTTTTTTGTTTAATTAATTTTATTTTTTTAAAGTTAATCTAGTTAATTTTGTTGGATGTTATTTAGTTAATTAAATTGATTAACAATAGTATTTAGTTTTATTTAATTAATTAGTTAGTTTAGTTAATTAGTTCATGCTTCTTGAAGGTGAATTTATATAATTAAATTAAATGTTATTTATTAAGTGTAATTTAATGAATTAAATTAAGTCTTAATTATTAAGGGTATCTTAATTGAATAAATTAAATTTTATTCATTAAGTGTAACTTTACTTATTGTAGCACTTAATTAATCTTAATGTCCATCAAGCTCTTTAATTATTAATTTGAGAGCTTGGTAATATTATTTTTAATAGACCTAATATTAAATTGAAAAGTGTAAATTTTAACCTAGAATTATGTAGTCCATTTTACCTAACAAGTTGAGTCTTCTAAGCTCAATCAGGTTAGGTATCACCCGATTAGATCCAACCAAAGCTGTATCCAAGTATGTTAATAAAATTATAAATTATTAATACCCTTTTTATCAAGACGTTTGTATTGGGATTCCTTGTTTCCCTGATGAGAAGGATTACCATGTTAACCCCTTAATTACAAATAAACATGTAGGTGGTTAATTGATCGTACTTTGCAAAATTTAATTTATATTGGGTCGAAATTTATGGATTGAATACATATATTCAGTTTTATATTTATACTAAAGGAATCTAATAAATTTTATAAAAAGAACTCTAACTCATGCAAAACCAAAAGACAATGACTATGAACTTAATCCATTAGATCAACATCGTCATGTTAACTCTCTTAAGCAATCATCTAGGGTTTAACTCCACTGGTTAATTGCACCCTAGGTTATGGTTGACCTATCCTTAGCTGACTTAGCCTTGAAATGTTGAACATTACTATCAAACACCTAGTTTTAAAAAAAATATTGTTGCGTTTTTGTTCGGTTTTTTTTGGGCATGACAAGATCACACCACCATGATGGATAGATCTAGGGTTTGAATGATGAATCTTGAATGCTTGAACCAAATCCCTTCAAAGGCTTGAATGCTTGAATCCTTGATCTTCAATGGAGAACTTGAATGCTTGAATTCTTGAATGCTTGTTCACTTGATTTTCTTGAGAGAAAACTTGATGGATTAGGGATGCACTTGATTGAGAGATCTTTGGTGAATAATGGATGCTCATGAATAATTGATGGATAAAATGAGAGAGGAAGGCTTCTTTTTATAGAGATCTAGGGCACAAACTCCTAGAGAGGCTGACATATGAGAAATAAATTTCCATTGGGCCCTTACCCCTAGAAATGGACCTAGATTAAATCCAATTTAAGAGTTTACCATGTTGGAGACCAAAACAGCCGACCCTGAAGTGGGAAAATAAACTTTTGTGTTTCCCCCCACATCTGGCAAACTTTTCGATGAAAAGGGGGACCTGGGTCAAGGATGAGATCAAATTTGACCTAGGTCAAGGTCGAGGTTGACCTTGACCCAAGGGTTTAGGACCCCTGGAAAATGTGCCAAGTGAGGAAAACAGTGCCCGAGGAGGCCCAAATAGAGCCCTAAACAGGCACAGAAGATGAGAAGGGGGCAAAAAATAGAGGACAAATTGATGATGGCCCAAAACACCCCCTAAGGAGGTCTAAACATTATTAACATGGAAGTGCTTCCATTTTAAGATAATACACACAATTATAAATTAAAATTTCAAAATAAGTTCAAGTTGATCTATTTTCAATTAGCTACTAGGAGATTACTTGACTCTTAAAATATTCAGATGCATGTTAGAGTTGTTATAAAAGGAAACCCATAATTCCCCAAGGCATACAAGGTTTATAATGTTTCATCATAGTAAAAGTAGTGATCCAAAACATGAAGGTTACCACCTTGCAGAAAGATATTATATTGAACAACAATTTGAATTGACTTGTGTAGGCTCTGTTGGACTAATTTTTCTATCCTTCTAATGGATCTAAATTGACTTTCAATTAGATTTTGATGTTCACCTTTGATCTTGAAGTAACAAAATTTGTATAATGCTCTAGGATTTGTTTATTATTTTGTCTATAAATACTTGATTGACTTACTAGTTTAAAAATGATGAGAAGGATGATGAAAGAGATAAAGATCCCTTAGTGTTTTCCATGGACTCTTCATATATTGCATTACTCATTTATCATCCTTCTAGTTGTTTCATATCTCAAGTTGATTTCTCATGATTAAGTAATTAAATAATGATTTGATGTATATAGTTTCTAAACAAATGTGATTGATATTTAATGAGGTTGAGTTTTGGTGTTGGTGTTGAGATTAAATGTATGTGTACAATATAGGATTATTTATAAGTTGGGCTTCTAATTGTAGCTTTAGTGGAATTATTTTCTATGTGGGATAAGTTTATTTCATTTGATGGCTTTGTAGCATTGAAATGGGAATTTGGTAGAATAAGGATAGAAATTTATTTAACCTCCATATTTTTTGTAAATCTATAAATGAAAAAGAATAATTTTTATGTCAATCTTTGTGTCATGAAATCTAAAGGTTCATGTTTTTCTTACATGGAAATACAAGACTTTTCTTCACCTTATTTTAAGGGTGTTTGATGCTTGATAATTATTCTCTTTTCCTATTATGCCTTCTAATCTTAACTATGAGCTATTAGGTCACATGTAATTTAGTATTTTTAATTTTGAAATGCAAGGATGACATGCACTAGGAAATAAATTCTTAGTCTTATTATTTCACAATCATCTAAAAGTGATAAATGTGTCCAAAGTCCTCAATCTAATACATCTCATAGGAACTTTCAATTAAAAACATTCCTACCTATCTGTGTCTATTCCAGTTTGCTCATTTTTTTATCTCAATGAAATATACCTATTGGGAACAAGTTTTAACATTAATATTATCTTTGGGATTGTGATTAGTATATGGACATAAACACAATATAGGTTTACAATAAATGATGACATTTGAGCCCTTTTAATCTTATTGTATATGGATTACAACTCCTCTTGCTTGACCTTTATTCTCTCATGCATTTGGCAATATAAATTATTATTGTTATTAAATCCATGGAAAAATTCATTCTCCTATTTCTTTGAGTGCATGGAATTAGGTATAGTATTTTAATACATGCACAACATGGGTTACAACCATACAAGTATCACAAATCCCCAATACACCTTGAATGGATTTGGCATTCATGAACACACACATGTTCTAGAACATAATTTATCTTTAGATTCTTGAACATACTCTTGTTATAGTTTAAAGCGTATAGAACACAATGCAAAACATATATGTAATACATACAAAAATACACACACATATATTATGTTTAGATTCTAGGATGTTTTTTATTTTTTCATTTAAAAAAAAATTATATTCTATGAACATGGCTCCTAATGACCTGGTACTGTATCCAAATGTATTAGAAATAATTTGATATGGGTGTGTATTGGGATATGTGTGCATAGTGTATCTGGTTCTTACTTTTATCCAAGTCCATTTTAGATATGTGGATTTGGGAAAGGTGGAAAAATAATCAAACTTGACTCTATTTTTTTCATTCATTTATTTCTATTCACTATCCAATTATTTTTTATATAAACTCAATTTAGTGTATGTTTATTAGTTTTCTTATAGCTCAAATATAAGCAAGCTTTAGGCTCCATAAATCATTTTATGCCATCAATGCTAATGTTCAAAAGTTGGAAGGTGATATATAAGAGGAAGCAGGTGTTCCACTTGCAAAGGTATGATTAACACCTTTAATTTTCTATGTATAATATTCTTTTGATAAAAATCCTCTCAAATGATCTAGATTTAAATTTTGTTGAATATGTAGGTTGCAATGACATTGATAGAGTCATTAAAGGCCACAAAATCAATTGAGGTTATATTTGACATTCTTCCAAATCTAGAGAATACAAATATTTCATTGTATGGCCCTTTTTTTGCTTCATAGAAACATTTATAACTCTATTATCAAAGAGTTATAATATTTCTTTGAATTAGAAGCTTTTGGGGATGCTTATTTTCTTCAACTATTGAAATTTCTTGGAGGAATTATAGCTGTGCCTAAAAATAATTTTTTTCCTTTGCAATGCTCCTTAATTTCACATTACACAACATAATTGCTCAATTTGTTCAAAATCTAGATTGATAGAGAAAGCGACAATGCTAATAAGGATAAATAGGGAGTGCTTGTAGGAAATAAAACCAACCTCTTCCCAACTACTATTTCAATCTATCCTCAATAATGGATAATTTAAAATAATTAATTTGAGAAAATATTGTCATTTTAAGCTGCTAGATTCGCGTGCTTCCTCACATGTATTTAAAAAATGATAACAAAGACAAGGCGCACACACTACTTTGCAAATGCCACCTACTCAGCAAAACCATCGAAATGAAACATTGGCAAATATCTTATATTTTTCCTTGCTCATTTCTCATTATCTTGAATATTTTTTCCCAACTTTTGAAATCAACTAGAATTTTATATTGAAAATCCAAGCGCTGTAGACAATAGGGAAATCATTTGGTTTCTATGTTTGTGTGCTTTCCGACTATGGATTAATAAGCAATTAGAAAGGAGAAAATTTAAGTCTTCACCTATACAAATAAGGAAAAACAAAGAATAATAAGAAAAATGTGCATCAATTTGGAGACCAAAGATGCAGTAGTAAGAAACCTAAACAAAGTGAACCTCCAAAGCTTTGTCAATGAAAATATTTTTGTGTACATATTACAATCATTGTATTCCATGATATCACATCAAATTCACATATTTCACTAATGTCTCCCATGTGCCATATGCACTAGTCCACATTTTCACTACATGTCTAGCAATGCATTTACCAAAAACTAATTTATATTATTTATTGGTGGATCTCCACATACCAGAAAAGCTCCTATTTTGGGTCATGTCAAGATTATGCATGTAAAACTTGTTGAATTTGGCTCTACACCTGCCAACTATGTTTGTCTAAAATGATGTGAGGCTTTCACAATGAGTCTATTTTGAGCATATCCAACAATTCTTGCAATCAAGAGCATATATGCATGTTTTTTTTCATACAACCCTACCTTAGTTGTTGAACAATCTTGGACTAAAAGGATTGCATGATATGCATAAAATGATTTTTTTGAAAAGGTCTTTCAATAACCTTTTCCACCAATCTTTGTGTCTATGCTGAAATAGATGCATTGTTAGAGGATATGGAGACCCAAAAAAGCATAATGGAAGAGTAATTTGTGTTTGCTATTATAGTTGGAAATACCTAAGTAGTAGACATGTATACAAAATATGTAAGCATAGACAAGGAAGTTAACTATTTCATAGATTGCCTCAAAGAAATTTAGAAATGTGGTTTTGTATGATGCCACAATTGCAGGATATGCACTTCATGCATTTTATTAAAGAATTTACAAAATTTCAAGAAAATATAAATCAGAGGTGTAAAGCCAAATTCCATAAATTTTGCTATCATCATACCACCCAAAAAACTACTTTAGTTTCCATAGCTTTTAACTATAAATGTACAGAGTAGCCTCTAGCTAGGAACATTTTGGCAAATGAAATACTCTGGAAAAAATTAATTTGTCTTCTCTTTTAATAAAAAAATCAACCCATCTATGCATATTTTCAAGTAATTTCAAAACCAAAACTCCATTCTTTGACTCATGTTATTCTGTGCATGAACATTTCATTTAAACTAATGGCTTTAGTCCTAGGGTTTGTGGCATCTAAGCCAAGTTTACCATTCAAATAAAACGAGTAGCTTACCTTTGGATGACAGAGTTCACATAAAACAAAATCAACCTCGCCATAGCTAGTGCTTCAATCTTAGAGCACATGAAACTTATAGTGTTAAGGTTTCAAAAAAATTTCATGGCAAGAATGTATCACAATCCAAAAGTAGCAGTAATTAAGAATAATCGTGGGAAATAATGAGGCAATAAGCTCCAAAACTGACTATGCAAAATTTGGTATCAAAAAATTATGCCATGAAAAACCCTCTGACTATTGACATGTTAATGATGTCTACGACACCACCCAAAACCCTCACACTACATGTTGAAGACACATCAAAAACTTAAAAATGAAATAAAAAACACTAGGAAAGAAGAGAACAACTAATCACAAAATAATAATAAATATGAGAAATTTAATTTCAATAGAAAATTTTCCACAGACCATAACATAAATAAATATTGCACAATTTTCGATAACTAAATTAATTTGTTAAAACAAGTGAAAACATTAATCTCTCCTAATAGACAGGAACCAATAATAAATTTATTTACCCTTAATTTTTTCTATGATGATTCCAAAACACATTATTTTTGTGTTTGCAGGGAGGGATAAACAACTCAAAGCTAAATGTACTCTTCAACGTATAGTTCAATACTTTTAGCACTTACTACTACTTGTGCATTCAAAGTGAGTTCGAATCTATTTAATCTCCACGTATTTTCGTTCATTAGAGAAAGCAAACAGTGATATTCAAAGGTGCGACGCGATAAATAATGACCGAGAAATAGGAGAGAAATACGTTTTGTTAAAAAATAATCTAAATACTCTGTAAAAGCGGTTCAATTGTTCATTTGGCTCAGCCACGTTTAGTCCCACATGTAGCGTGAAGACTGATACAAATGAAAAAACGTGTATATAAAGTAGAATCGGTAAGTGTGTTGAACATCTTTGCGCTTGGGGCAATGACGCAGCTAGTGAGGTTATAACCGAGGCGCGTCAATTGCTGGTTGAAAACTATTTCCAAACCCCCTCTTTGGCCTTCCTTCATAGGTGGGCCTCACAGAATTTTTGGAGGGCTATCTTTGAGATGGCCACACAAATCAAAAAATCAAATAATAATGCTCGGCTTTTGTAATGTCAATCTAATTTAGAACTGACCATGTGGTGGAAGATCTCTACAACATTATGTTAATCTTTATTGATTTCTCATTTTTATTTTTTTGACATTTACAATGCTTTCTATGTCCCAATTTTTTTTTGACATTTATTAATATTTTATTTTATTACTTTTTATGGTTTAATCTTACTTTTTATAAAAAAAATTTTGGTGAAAGACTCAAGGCCTAAAATTTATTCATAAAAATATAAAAATAACGTTAAAGAAAGGAAAGGTCCTAAACTTGTTTTAAAACAAAACTTCAGATGAGTAAAGCAAAAACAAAAACCAATAAGGCAAGAACCAATAAGAAATTAATTTACCCTCAATTTTTCCTACAATGATTCCAAAACCCATTATGTTTGTATGTGGCAGAGGGATATACAACTCAAAGCTAAATGTACTCTTTAACGTATAGTTCAATACTTGTAGCACTTAACTACTACTTTTGCATTTGAAGTAGGTTTAAATTTATTTATTTCATTCATTATTAGAAAAAGCAAACATAGATATTCAATGGTACATGACGCAATAAATAATGACCGAGAAATAGGAGAGAAATATGTTTTGTTAAAAAATATTTTGACTACAAATGGGAGAGAAATACGAGAAATTGGAGAGAAATACAATGGAAAAGTGGTTCTATATTCATTTGACTCAGCCACATTTAGTCCCACATGTAGCGTAAAGAATGATAGAGATGAAAAAAGTGGTATATAAAGATGAATCTGTCAAATTATTATTATCTTTGCACTTGGGGTAATGAAGCAATGCCACTGGCTAATCTCCAGACAAAACATCCATACTATGCATGCTTCTACTTGACAAGAACACCATACCATACCATACCCCATCCCCCATGTGACAACATAATAGATAAAAGATTAGACAAACAATAGACAATCATTTTCACCTATTTCTGAATGTGTCACAACTTTTATAAAAAAACTCCACCCACTCAAAATAATTTGAATAATATTGATTTTAAAATCCACAGAGCACATTTGAATATGATTCAAATGCACATGCAAGATTTGATGGAGAAGCTCATAGGGTGGGCATGGAGAGGGGGAGGAGCAGTACAAAGCTAGGCAAGATGCTCGTGCATAAAATAGGGACACCCTTCTTTTCACTTTTGCATTCACAATTATTTGCATTTGGTTTTCCCTCTTTTTCATTGTTTTCATTTTGATTCTCAAAAATTATGTTCTCTTGTTTGCAAGATTGAATGAATGGGGCCATGTGAATGATCCTGAGCATTCTCATTCTTGTTCCTCGAGTGGCATTGGTGTTGGTCCTAAAAGATACCCTAAAAGCCCTAGATTTTTTGCACCAATAGGGTCATGTTCATAGAGATATTAAGGTTGGGAACATCCTAATTGACTCCAAGGGCACCATCAAGTTTGTCAAATTTTGTGTCTCTACCTCTGTGTTTGAGTCTAGTGCCCTCTTCCATAGCCATGACTCTTTTGTGGGTGCCCCATGTTGGATGACCCTTTAGGTTGTAGACCATGATTGTGGGTATGATCACAAGAATGACATTTGATCTTTTAGAATCATCGCCCTTGAGCTCTCTCATGGCCATGCTCCATTTGCTAAGTTTGCCCCCCCCCCCCCCATTAAAACTCTCATAATGAAGCTTTAGGGAGCCTCTTGCCTTTGATCATGTCGCTCACAAGAAGTTTTCTAGCTCTTTTCATGATGGTGCTCTTTGTCTTGTTGTATAAATGGACAATGATTTTCCCGATGACAAGGTTTTGTAGACCACTAGAGTGGAGAAATAGAGGCATGCATAGTGCCAAAGGCAACCAACTCTACACTCTTTGCATTGTCCTTCCTACTTGTGTCGAAATGGAATGGGGTTTAGACATTCACTAGAGGACAATCGAGTGAAATGTAAGAAATACTTATCGCCAACTTCCCACCCTAGTCTATTCCATTGTTGTTGACTATTACAAAGTAAGATTTAAAAATAAACATTTGGGTTTATTGCAGGTATACAGACTAATATTTTTTTCTATTTATCACAAACATCAACATTAATGGTGTCCTAATGTGATTGAGAAAGTTACAACACCTAGGAGGGGTTTAAATCATAAGTAACTTTTTTTTATGTAAGGGAGATTTGTGTTGTTGTTTGTTTAGGGATTTCGTATAAGTGCTTTTGTAGATGTGGGGTCTATGTATGTCTTCCAAACATACATCATTTTTATAGGGTTATCGTTTCTTTATAGGCTCATGTTCTTGTTGCCCATATATGATAATTTAATCTCAACCCATTCTTATATGCATCCTTCTACGAAGTTGTTGAACACTACATAAAGAATGATATATGAGTAAAATTTTCTTTTTGTGCAAGGGAGTTGGGGAGTTAAAAAGAGTATTCTGAAGGTGGTGCTATTGGACATTCTACTCCAACCATTGCAAATGTTGTTCACGTGATGAAGACAAATATTGAATGTGACTGTGATAGTCAAGGTGCCCAATTTCTTCCATAATCATTATCTCAACCTGTATTATACTCTTTGAAAGTTTAACTTAATTTTCATTTAACATACTTTAAGTTACAATGCATATGTTTACATCAAGTTACCATCCAATGTCAAAAATAGTTTTTTTGAGTGAAAAATGCTCTTAAACTATTTAGAAGATGTTAGTGAAGGTTCAAGAGGAAGGACCCACATAAGAATTAGAAAATAAAGCTTCTAGAGGCAATTGTGCAACAATTTCTTTTAAAATTCTATTGAAAGTTTATTTTTTAATGTTAGACTTGAAAAATATTCTTCAATATAGAAATGTGAATTACATTATTTTATAATAGTAATTATTTTTTGGTTGGTAAGTGTGAGGTTTTCATCATTGTAGTCTTGTTTTTGTAACATTTATATTTAACCTTGAATTGTCATTGTGGTGACACATCTATTTTACCATTGATTTTTTTAATCTCATAATTATTAGTCCTGCCTATCTAAGGTGGAGACTAATGTTTTCAGTTAAATACCGTCACTATTAGTGTGCCTCAAAATCAATGAGTAGTAAAATATTTTTCATCATTTCTAATGTTTGCTTGTTCTTTTATTTTTATTTTAAATTATTTAAGGAATATTTCTTTTTATTTATTGGTTGTTCAAATTTTTGTTGGGGTTAAATTATTATTTTCTCTCAGTAATTCAAAAAAAATTGACCAACCAATGAAAAATTAGGTGTTTGTAATGTTTTATATGGCTTCTTTTTGGAAACCTCTCATCTTAATATTTTTAAAATGCTTCTTTTTGGAAACTTCTCATCTAAACCCTAATCAGACATTCTCATGCATTGTATTTCCATTTTTGGCATAAGGTGGGTCTTAACTTCTTCTACAAATTGTTGTGGGGGAAAGACTTTCCTTCTGATTCCATTGAGCAAAGTCTACAATATTAAAAGTTGTAGGTATTTTTACGAGCAAAGATTGCCATACTAAAATTTGTCAGCATTTTTATGGGCACATACTACAAATATTTCTAGTGTTTTTTTTGCAAATGAATAGTTTTTAATTTGGAAAATTTGCACCTCTATTTTCTTAGAAGATTGGCACTTTGCTTCCTTTCAAAATGGTGATATTTTTTTAGAGAAAAAATTTATATGATTGGTTTTCTTTCATAGGTTTCTCAAATTTTTTACAGATTTTACATAGCTATTGCAAGTAGTTTTTTTTAGTGGTTTTAACCAAAATTTGTGCCATTTTACGCTATTTATTGTGCCTCAAAATCAACGAGTAAAATATTTTTCATCATTTCTAATGTTTGCTTGTTCTTTTATTTTTATTGGAATATTTCTTCTTTTTTTATTGGTTGTTCAAATTTCTGCTAGGGTTTTTATTATTTTCTCTTTAGAAATTCAAAAAAAATTTGACTAACCAATGGAAAATTAGGTGTTTGTAATGTTTTATATGGCTTCTTTCTAAAAACTTCGCATCTTAATATTTTAAATACTTCTTTCTAGAAACTTCTCATCTAAACCCTAATCATATATTCTCATGCGTTGTATTGCCATTTTTGGCATAAGGCAGGTCTTAACTTCCCCTGCAAATTGTTGTGGAGGAAAGACTTTCCTTTTGATTCCATTGAGCAAACTCTGCAATATTAAAAGTTGTAGGTATTTTTACAAGCAAAGATTGCCATACTAAAATTTGTCAGTATTTTTTATGGGCATAGAATGCAAATATTTCTAGTGTTTTTTTTTTGCAAATGAATAGTTTTTTAATTTGGAAAATTTGCACCTCTATTTTCTTAGAAGATTGGCACTTTGCTTCCTTTCAAAATGGTGATATTTTTTTGGAGAAAAAAATTATATGATTTGTTTTTTTTTCACAGGTTTCTCAAAAATTTTGCAAATTTTACATAACTATTATAGGTAGGATTTTAGTGATAATTTGTACTATTTTACACTATTTATTGTGTAAGATGGTTTTTCAACTTGTATTTTTTGTTTTTTCTAGCAAGATAATGGATTTTTTTACTATCTAGGGTTTTAGCCAAGATTTGACTCCATCCAGAAACTCCTAATTCAAGTCTCATCACTGTTAAGCTTTTGACAAGTTTGGTTTTCAACAAATTCATGGGATTTTGCTAGATTTTGAAATATAAAATTTGTTGGTGTTTTTATGAGCAAAGACTAATACTTTTTCGTTGTTAAAATTGTGAAAGGGTTTTTTTCAACATTCACGAGCTATCTTTTCATGAAAAAGGTATATTTTTAATGATTTAAACTAAAAATTATACTATTTTCTAGTGCATAAGGCTATAGCTGAGATTTCATACAATTTTCTAAAAAAAAAATTATTGTAGCTTCTACAGTTTTTTCCCCAAAAGTCATAAAACTGAGAAAATAGTAGATTTTGTGTTTATTTTACATGCGCATCGAAACTTTAGTTTCTTCTATGATGGGGTTGGATTTACAAACCCCACTTGCATTACCGATCTCGTAATTAAACAAATATTTTTAATTTGGCTATCTTTTGCTTGTGATCTGAGTTTTGAAGTGCCTGGCAATGGTCATGAGGTTGAATCTATGGAAGTCATTTTTATCTCAACACGTATACATATTTTACATCTTTGGTTCTTGCAATACCATTGGAGGGCGTGCCTAAAGATAATAACTATGCTGCTACTACTGTTGTAACCCTAGCAAGGTAGCTATCACACTTCCCAAGGACATTATTTTTTTCCCTAAAACCTTTCCTGATATTAAAATGTAAGAAAT
>BSBK01001534.1:0-50000 GCA_027943335.1 Chamaecyparis obtusa
CAATTGAAAAGTAGTAGTTATACCCTGTCATCTGTAAATTTTTAGATGACAGATGGATGACCGTCAAATTCTACTTCAAAAGAAGTTTATTGCAGTAAAAAGTCCGCATGGACTGAAATAGTCAACGAGCGCAGCATCTCATTTTCACGGTCCGATAACGTGGCAGACTTTGTGAATTTGAGTTTAGTAGAAAAAGTCTAGTAAAACTCCCGACTTTACGCATTCCTCTTTACAGACAAGATTGACTTGTTCGTTAACGCGGTTACACTTTACAAACATTTCATTGGAAACGTAATCGCATACGCATGCAAAACAAACGGGTCAACATATTTTTCCCCTCTATATATATCGGATGGCTGCCCTCTTTTCTTTATACACGAAACTTCATTTGCCCAGATTATAATTTATTTCCCATCTGCTCTCTTTTCCATATTATTTAGAGGCCATAAAAACATTCAACATTCTCTTTCCCAGACTGATCGAATTCTACTTTGGCGGCGATCTCTTACAATCGCAATGTGGAGAGGAAATTGTATGGCGAGCAAATTGATGATACTCTTCCTTCTCATCACAATACTTTGTTATATTCAAAGTGCAGATGCGCGTAGAATGCTGAAGCACAAGCATTCATCTCAAGTACTCCTTCATTCCAAACAAGAACACCCTCTGATTGAGAGATCTGTGGATGATTCAGGATCGAAGCACAGCCCAGCAGTTGGTCACATGCAACACCAGATAACGAATATACTGAAGAACAAACTACCTTCTGGGCCAAGCCCCGGAGTTGGTCATGCATTTATCAACGATGGAGGTGTTAAGAGCAGTTGGAGATCAGGAAGCATATTGAAGAATAAACTGCCTTCTGGGCCAAGTCCTGGTACAGGACACTAAGAAATAACATTGGTGAAATACTAATATAAGCCTCCTTTGCCTCTCAAGAGCCTAACATATATCTAATTTCGTTGCTCTCCACCAATTGCTTTTGGGTACAAGTAGCATGTAAATATTATACCTTATTGAGTAATGTAAACATTTGCTCAACTCTCAGGCGTTTCTGCCTATGTAACCACTATTTAAAAACTGAGACACAGAATTTGTATGCAGAGCATGAGCATAAGATACACTGTAAATTGGGATAGAACTCATGGACAAGCACTTGTAAGAAATAGATACAGCCCCAATGTAGTGAAATGTAACAATAATATTAATCATCGATTCGAGAGAATATAAACAATTATTTATGCCAAACTTCCCTTGTCTTTCCAAGTTTATTCTTGCAGATTTTATATTCAGTCTTTTTTTCCAAGTTTATCCATGGCGATTTTCTATTTAAGATAAGAAGCATAAAACATTTATTTATATTTGGTCATTCCTTGAGATCGGCAACAACTTTTGGTGCTGAAATATGTGTTGTGCACACATTTTCTGGCCCAGAAGTGTTGGAAACTTTTCGCCTAGAGGTTTTTTGACGGTGAGATTCATTCTAAGGGGATTCGATAGTGTAGGAGTAGAGCAAACAGGTGGTTTTCTTGAAGGGTAAAACCATTTTTAGTTTAGCTATAAATATTAAATAAGTTATGTGCGTATGTATTATCAATTTTGTTTTTTCACTTGTGTATGAATAATTATAGAGATAAATTTATTAATTAAAAAAAAAAAATTTTACTTGTTATTTTGAATAGTAAATGCTATCTAGTCAATGAAATAATATTCTAAATATATTTTAATTATTTATAGTGGATTATTTAATATTTACGTATAGTATTCTAATATTATAAATTCTTTTGATCTTAGAATTATTATATTACTTGAACATTTAAATGACATTCTATCAAGACTTCCTTTCAACTGACACCTTATATGATCAAAAAGAAGTATCTAGTACTATAAGAAACTACAACTTATGACTTAACAAAAGTAAGAATAATAGTATAAGTACTTGAAAATGTTATGTACCTACTAATAAGTGTGATTTTCACTTCACTATTTTAAATGGGGAGTTATTCATCGGTTGCTACACATCATCGATATCCTTCTCTAAGAGCCTTTGTTGACTCCATGTAATAGCGTAATAAGTTTGTCCACTATTGGAAATAAGTATTTTTCATGTTTATTTGCTATTTTTCTTGTACAATTTCTTAATTTTTCATATTCAAGTGGTACTATAGTATCCTAGATTGTAAGTAGTACAATTTTGGTCCTTAGCTATACCCCATTAAAGTGTATAGGGATTTTGTGCATCATTTTCCTTTTTTTTCTATGCAATCAATTGATAAATATTTCAATTTAATTCTTCTCTAGATTTAATTTCTATAAAGCCCCTTATTTTTAGGTGTTCCTCTTTAATTATTTTCTCTCATTAAGCCGAAGGCGTTTCTTATATGAAACCCATCCCCCTAGGTTAAACCGATCTATGGTCGTCGAACGATCCATACGCATGCAATACAATTGAAATGGTCGGGATCATCCGCAGTTTTTGAAAAGACCATAAAATGTAACATTTGTGTTGTGTCAATAGACTGCAAGGTTATGATTTAACTCGTCAGGAACCAGAGTTAGGTTCACGGTTTACAAGACACTCATTTCTTATTTGTTTTTTCCTGTCTATTTTACCTTTTTACAGCCTTGACATATTTGTTAGAGGTGGTACTTCATTCCTCGTGTATGGTAGTTTAACACAGTGGTGAAGGATACATTTAGAGATGTGGTGTAGAATTTATTCAGTTAATGTCAAAATAGTTTGCCAGTTACAAAACACATATGGAGAAGAACCTTGGTGTCGAAATCTCCCAGTTAAATTGGCTAAATCGCAAACATATCGTGAATGGGAGGAGAATGGTTGAATGACAGGTAGGCACTTACGTCAAATGATGATGTGTCAACTTTCATAGTTTCCAGTAACTGATGGTATCAACTGCAAATGATAGATCTAATGATTGTTGTGTCTCCGCAAAGAATCTTAGCAACCCTTGCAATCATGCAGTGATCGTTGATCTATTATTGAGGCCACGATGTCTTCCTTTATGTCGACTGTGGAAAAGGATATAATATTGACTATAGATGGAGCATCTAACGATTGTATTCCATCAAAGCTATTAACTAGGTCATCAGTACTAAGATGCAAGGTTCATTGTCGATGCATCTTGAATCGTATATTCACAAAGAACCTAATTTCTCCTTGCGAACATGCGCCATCCGTTAGATTCTATTATACAAAAGATCGCAGGGCCAATTTCAAGCTTCACCAATAACTGGTGCAAAATACAATTTTCCCATTAACTATGTCACAATCTATGATGAAATAGCATCAGATTTAGTATTTACAACTTTCGAAACCTACTTCATCTGCTGCTTAGAGAACTCATATGGAGAACTGGAGATAACCTTGGTGTGGAAGTCTCCCAATTAAATTGGCTAAATCGCAAACATATCATGAATGGGAGGAGAATGGCTAAATGACAAGTGGGCTCTTGCGCCAAATGATGATGTGTCAGCTATCACAGTCTCTAGCAACTTATGGGATCAACAGCGAATGATAGATCTAATGATTGTCGTGTCTCCGCTAAGCATCTTAGCAACCTTTATGAACATGCGGTGACCATTGATCTATTATCAAGGCCACTATGTCTCCCTTTATGTCGATTGTGGAAAAGGAAATAATATTGCCTGTTAGATGAAGCATCTAATGGTTGTATTCCATCAAAGTTGTTAACTGGGTCATCTGTACTGCGATGCAAGGTTGATCGTCGATGCATCTTGAAAGAATGGTTGTTGTATGTTCACAAAGATTCAGATTGTCCGTTGCGAACATGCACCACCCGTTAGATTATAATGTACACAAGATCGATGGACCAGTTTCAAACTTCAGCAATAATTGATGCAAAAAAACATTTTCCCCTTAACTGTCACAATCTGTAATGAAATAGCATCAAATTTAGTATTTAAAATGTTCAAAACCTACTTTCATTTAGTGGTCATTAAGGCAAACACCTTAAAACAAAAGATTGCAATTAACAATGAATATCATATAAATTGAATGAGTAATGTCCATGATTTTATAAATTATTACTCTTCCAACTTGTAGACAGTAAAATATTTGTTTTTAATGCAATGTTTTCCATCATCGGATATATATGTAGATCAATACTATATCCGACATTTACAACTTATATACAAAAAACAAAAGGGCCAACATGTAAATTATTCATTATAGTCATTGGCTATTATTAAAATTATAAGAAGAAAGAAAATACCGGATACATTCCTTTTCAAATTTGTTACCATTTAATATCTATCAACAACCACACGTCAAATTTTATGATAGATATAATTGTATACATTAAAAAAAAACTTTTGGATTGATTTGAAGACATGTTCTACTTCGTAATATATGCAGGTGTACTTTGTCATAATGGTTTACAGTGCAAAAAATTAAAATGATCTTTTTTATAATCTGTGAATAAATTTTTTTTTCAATATGTATTGCGGTATTTGTTATGTTTAAATATCTATGACTTTTCAATATCGATGTAAATAACCATTTCATGATTCTGAATGACTATTTATTGCTACTCAATTACTACATGTCCTTGTTGTATTTGCAGTTTTTCCTTGTATACCTGACAGTTGTTGAAAATGCATTAAATTGTATTCAATGTTAGATGGTTTGGTTGATAATAGTTTTTTTCTTTTGGTGTTCAAGATGACCGCCTTCATTGACCGTCATCATAACCTATATAAGAATTATTTTGCTAATACTTTTCTGAACTAGTAACATATTTTACAGAAACTTTTATACAGATTTCAATATATACATTTACCTAACCATCAAGACATTTGAAGTTCATCATTATGGAGGCATTGTTATCACAAGTTGTTTTAAGTTATGTTTTTAGGATTGTGTATTTTTTTCATTTCTTAGATTTGATCATCTAACAAATTGTTTGTATCACAGAATGATATGTACATTTTTATTTCAATAATGCATCACTGAGAAATATAGTGTATATGTTTATGATATACTTTTGATTACTGACATCATATTATCTTCCATTGAATAGGTAACAAAAATGGCCTTATTAACACAAGGAGTAATTAGTCAAATAATGGATGGTATTTCCATCAACGAACCATGTTTTCAAATTGTATCATTACATTCTATTGAACAACAACATACTGTGAGTACAAAATATCGTCTGGAACTTTCTGATGGTGTGCATACACACTTTTCCCTTTTGCCCGAACAATTTAACACCCTTGTAGTGGAGGAGGCTTTAGTTAAAGGTTCCATTGTTTGCATCAAAGAATACCCTTCCAAGAAACTCCATAATTACACGTATGCCAATTAATTTACTATATTTTATTGTACTTATGCAAATTCAATTATAAAAGTTTATTAAATGTCTATTTTGTTTCTATTTACAAGGCTATTCTAATTGATAATTTAGATATAGTATTAAATCATGAAGAAATTCTTATGTGTCTAGTACCTATAGTACAAGGTACTAAATAGATAGCATCGTCTAGCAGTCATGGAGCTTTAGATGCTTCTTCAAGTAACACAATTGGCATAAAACTGCTCACTCCATACCACAAACTATGGAGTCTTGAGGGTCATGCTTTACAAAAATCACCTATCCATTGTTTCACAAAAATGTCTAAAGAGGGTAAAGTATTCAGATTTGACCTCATAGACAAAGAAGGAACTAGTATACATATAACTTTTTTCAATGAATTGGTTGATAATTTTTTTGAAATTATTCAATCAAATAATCTTTATTTGATTTCTAATAGTTTTGTAAAAGTTGCAAATTCAAGATTCAATAGTTCAACCAATCCCTATGAAATAGTCCTTTAGAGTTTGTCAAAAATCATACCTTCCACATGTGTTCAGTCTGCAGTTCCTGATTTCCATATGAAGAGTATTGAATCTCTTGAAACTTTTCCTATTAATTCACTAGTGGATGTGATTGGAATTGTTGTTTCTATCAATACATCAAGTACCATTAGAAATAAAAAATGGTATAGAAATAAAAAATTAATATGCATATCAAAGATATCTCTGGCTACTCTACTGAAGTGACTCTATGGGGACATCATTGTGAGAATGAAGGACAAAAAATTCTAAATTTGTTCAGGGAATGTAAGACAATTGTTGTTTTAATTAAATCTACTTGTTTGCTTTCATGGTCTAGTAAGTCATTGGATACTATTTTTTCAACCAATGTTCTTATCAATCCAATTTTAACTAAGGTTGCTACTCTTTTGACATGGTCTATAGGAATAGGAGAATATCAATCTTTTATTTCTCTAACTAAAGGGCCAACAATACTTGCCAGATTTACAAATCAACAGCCAGTGTCTACCATCTATACAAAAGACTTCCATTCCATGATTCATGTTTGTGTAACAGAACAAATTTCTAGACTTGATGTAGATAACTTTTATTATCTTTCATGTCCACGAATCATTGATGGCAAAAAATGTAAAAAAAATGTTGTTCAGAATCATACTGGGAAATATGAATGTCCTAAATGTTGTGTTCATATTCCAATGTGTGATTTCAGCTACATGCTTAATATGGATTTTCACAATCCATTAGGTGAGCTTCACAATGTTACTACCTTTGAAGGCCCTGCAAATGCTTTATTGGGTGTGGATGCAGAAGATTTTCAACTGCTGCTTGCTGAACTCGGTGCAGACAAACAACTTTTGGATAATCTTTATGGTTCTAAGTTTTTCTTTGATCTAAGTATCAAAACATCTACTTTTGGTGGGCAAGAAACTCAAAGCATAATTGTTCTCACTTTGAAGATTGCTTAAGACAGTAGTTTACTTTGAATATTCAACATATATGTAATCATAAGTTTATGTATATATGTATATTCGACAATAAACTATGTCATTTCAATGTTATGTTGTTCAATTTATATGTAATATATTTTCTAAAGAATCGATCTTTCCATATTTACCATGATTCTTTTTAGATAACATTTCCATATCTCAATAAATGTAGAGATATATAAAATATCTACCATCTCTCCCACTTGTTTATTAATAATTGTCATCAATTTTATTAGAAAATATACTTGATAACTGCATCAAATTCAAGATCATCATTATGGAGGCATTATTATTATAGCTTGTTCTATCTTTGTGTAATATTTTTTTCTAAAGAATCGATATTTCCATATTTACCATGATTCTTTTTAGATTACATTTCCATATCTCAGTAATAAAGAACTGGTATACATATAACTTGTTTCACTGACTTGGTTCATCAAACAACTTTTGGATTATCTTTAGGGTTCTAACTTTCTATTTGCTCTAATTATCTACGAAATAATTATCTATGAAATGAACAAAATGTAGAATCCTAAAAATACAACTTAAAACAACCTGTGATAACAATGGCTCCATAATGATGGAACTTGAAATGTCTTGATGTTCAATCATTACAGATAATTGTACAAGGCATTGTTGGCACTAGCAAATTGCATCTGATAGCTCAAATCAAAGCTAGTCTCACTCAATCAACATCCAATGGACAGTAAACTGTTCTACTTCTTGCACCAACAAGACTTGCATCGTTTAACATCAAGGTATCTACAATTCATTCAGTTCTACATATTCCTATGAAAGAGATGGTACAATTACAAGGTCACCAACAGGCAAAATTACAGTAAAATCTGTATTATGTTCAATACATCATAATAGATGAAATGAGTTTTATTGGTCCTAAATTATTTGAAAGAAATGATATGAGATTGAGACAAGCATTTCCAAATAGAAACAACATTCCTTTTAGAGGTCGTTCAATGATTTTCTTTGGTGATTTGGGTCAGCTTCCTCCGGTTAAAGATATTCTGATGTATGCTTCAAATTCATATGGTGGACAATTATGATAGTCATTCATAAAAGTAATCACTTTAGAAGCAAGCTTTCACCAAATTGGGAACACAGATGTTCAGGTACAATTCTATTCTCAAGAAGAGTTTCATTCTAAAGTACACCTATTTGCAACAAATGAAATGGTGGGTCTTCATAATAAGAAAATGTTATTATCTCTACATCAAACCTGTGGCTCTTTCAATAGCAGAACAACAAAAAATTTTTGAAAGTTTAAATGTAAATGAAGAACAACTTCAATCTCACATTCTTTTATGTATAGGAAAATAAGTTATACTATGTAGTAATTTATGTGTCCAGACAATGGGGCTATAGGATAAGTCAAAGCTATTGTATATAACAATGGTGAAAAGCCTCCTCAACTACCATTGATAGTTGTGGTTGAATTTTTTAAATACATTGGTCCTCCTTGTGATGATAGTAATCCCAAAAATATTCCTATCACACCAATTAAAAAGGGGTTGTTGCCATCAAATTCTTCTGTGTATGTCATGGGCTTTAACAATACACAAATCATGGGGTTTGTCACATGTAAAAGCCACAATTGACATTGGAACCACAGAGCATCAAGGATTAATTTTTACAGCTCTTTCCAGAGTTCATGAACTATCAGGACTAGGTATTCATCCACCTTTCAGTTTAGAAAGATATTCACGCATGCAACAAAATTCAAATGTTACAAGGCAAAAAGAAGAAGAGAGATGCCTAAACGTGTTGATATAATTTTAACCCTTTTTCTACCATTATTGTATATTCTTCATTCAAATTAAAAATATGTATACATGTTTCTCAGATTATGATCTGTGAACTTACAAAACAAACAGTTCTTTCAAAAGATATATAAACTTAGTAACAATAACCTTTTTTGGGGAAATTGTACTTTCTGTTGAAACTCAAAAACTATAGTCTTTATTTTTGTCACTGTATGATTTATCATCAACTGATTAGATAAAAATACAAATACAATAAAAATTATTGTTATAAAAAGCGTAATAATTCTATTTACCTTTTGAAATAAATAGAGTATACTTTATTAACATGTGAATCATATTTTGTCAAATTTCAAGCATACATTCAGATGTCTTTAACACTATAAAGGTAATCTAAATCGGCACATAGTATCAGTTTTATTTATTTTACCAATGTTATATACATCAACATTTTTAGGAAGATGTCCATTGACATTCAACAGCAATAGAATGTTTCAAAAAATTAGCCACAAAAAATCTTCAATCATATTTTTAGAAAAAAAGTTACAACAAACCCTTGTAAGCATAATTAATATCATAACCATAACTACAAGTTAAGAAATATCTCCATCAGGTTTATGGTTCATTATTTTTATCATTAAAAAATGTTAATTTAAAACTTGTTTGTATTTTCTATTTAAGAACTTTTTCTTCAACATATTACAACACTTTTTTACGATGTCATCTTACTATTTCATTCTTTCAAACTACCTCTAACAATAATAAATTTATTCTATGAGGTAAAAGCAACATGATCATAAAATTGTATAATATTCAACATAGATCTAGTTAGGAAATAACAAAAAAGACAGCTTACAAAAACACAATAAAAAAAAGAACAGTTCGACAATGAAATTCTATATCTTATTTCATGATTCAATAATGAAAATTGATTACAATACGCACAAAGTGCATGATTTATATAAAAGTAAACTACCATTTACAAGAGCTAAATACACCAATCAATGTGATCATCTAATAGGAATTAATATGAAGTTAACTGCCATGGCAGTCAGAATTAAGGAGGGATATTCCACGATGCATATGACATATATATCTCTATGACTGACTCTACTGACACTACTCAACTATGTAACAATAAAATGTTGGTTGAAAATATAGCTATCAATTCTCTATACAACTGATCAACTATAGAAGCTAAGAATCATCAACACAAACAATAGACAATGCCTCCATAGTGTTGAAAACAAAAGCATGATAGCTCCACTAACATGATTTTAATTAACAAAAAAAGAAGGTAACTGATTTGATCTTTAGAACCTGCAAAAAAAACATTGCATATCTCATTCCTAGCATGTAAGCTCTGATACCATATAGAATTTTCATCGTGAATGTAGCTAGGAAAAAAGAAAAATGACAGGTTGTCAAAACCAAATAAAAATAGAGCACATCAAAAATCAAATTATGTCTGTCATTTCATGATTGAATAATGAAAATTGATTACAATATGCACATTTTCAGGAAGATGTCCATTGACATTCAACAACAATAGAATGTTTTAAAAAATTAGCCACAAAAAATCTTCAATCAAATTTTCAGAACAAAAGTTACAACAAACCCTTGTAAGCATAATTAATATCTTAACCATAACTACAGGAAGTTAAGAAATACCTCCATCAGGTTTATGGTTCATAATTTTTATCATTAAAAAATGTTAATTTAAAACTTGTTTTTATTTTTTGTTAAAGAACTTTTTCTTCAACATATTACAACACTTTTTTACGATGTCAGCTTACTATTTCATTTTTTCAAACTACCTCTAACAATAATAAATTTAGTGTATGAGGCAAAAGAAACATGATCATAAAATTGAATAATATTCAACATAGATCTAGTTAGGAAATAACAAAAAGACAGATTGCAAAAACACAATAAAAAGAGAATAGTTTAGCAATGAAATTCTACATCTCATTTCATGATTCAATAATGAAAATTGATTACAATACGCACATAGTGCATGATTTATATAGAAGTAAACTACCATTTATAAGAGCTAAATACACCAATCAATGTGATCATCTAACAGGAATTAATATGAAATTAACTGCCATGACAGTTAGAATTAAGGAGGGCTATTCCACAATGCATATGACATATATATCTCTATGACTAGCTCTATTGACACTACTCAACTATGCAACAATAAACTATTGGTTGAAAATACAGCTGTCAATTCTCTATACAACTGATCAACTATAGAAGCTAAGAATCATCAACACAAACAATAGACAACACTTCCATAGTGTTGAAAACAAAGGCATGATAGCCCCACTGACATGATGTTAATTAACAAAAAAAGAAGGTAACTGATCTGATCTTTAGAACCTGCAAAAAAAACATTGCATATCTCATTCCTAGCATGTAAGCTCTGATACCATATAGAATTTTCATTGTGAATGTAGCTAGGAAAAAAGAAAAATGATAGGTTGTCAAAACCAAATAAAAATAGAGCACATCAACAATCAAATTATGTCTGTCATTTCATGATTGAATAATGAAAATTGATTACAATATGCACATTTTTAGGAAGATGTCCATTGACATTCAACAACAATAGAATGTTTCGAAAAATTAGCCACAAAAAATCTTCAATTAGATTTTTAGAACAAAAGTTACAACAAACCCTTGTAAGCATAATTAATAATGTAACCATAACTACTGGAAATTAAGAAATACATCCATCAGGTTTATGGTTCATTATTTTTATTATTAAAAAATGTTAATTTAAAACTTGTTTGTATTTTCTGTTTAAGAACTTTTTCTTCAACATATTACAACATTTTTTTACAATGTTAGCTTATTATTTCATTTTTTCAAACTACCTCTAACAATAATAAATTTAGTCTATGAGATAAAAGCAACATGATCATAAAATTGTATAATATTCAACATAGATCTAGTTAGAAAATAACAAAAAAGACAGCTTGCAAAAAAAACAATAAAAAAAGAATAATTCAACAATGAAATTCTACATCTCATTTCATGATTCAAAAATTAAAACTGATTACAATACACATAGAGTGCATGATTTATATAGAAGTAAACTACCATTTGCAAGAGCTAAATACACCAATCAACGTGATCATCTAACATGAATTAATATGAAATTAACTACCATGGCAGTTAGAATTAAGGAGGGCTATTCCACAATGTATATGAAATATATATCTCTATGACTGACTCTACTGACACTACTCAACTATGCAACAATAAACTGTTGGTTGAAAATATAGCTGTCAATTCTCTATACATCTGATCAACTATACAAGCTAAGAATCATCAACATGAACAATAGACAACACCTCCATAGTGTTGAAAAGAAAGGCGTGATAGCTCCACTGACATGATGTTACTTAACAAAAAAAGAACGTAACTAATCTGATCTTTATAACCTACACAAAAAACATTGCATATCTCATTCCTAGCATGTAAGCTCTGATACCATATAGAATTTTCATCGTGAATGTAGCTAGGATAAAAGAAAAATGACAAGTTGTCAAAACCAAATAAAAATAGAGCACATCAACAATCAAATTCTATCTGTCATTTCATGATTGAATAATGAAAATTTATTACAATATGCACAAAATGTATGATAACTATAAAAGTAAACTACCTTTTGCAACTGAAGATTACAACAGTCAACGTGATCAATCAAAATGATCATTTGATAGATCAATACTAAAGTCAAACAAACTGTCAACCACGAACCATGGATTACTTTACTTTTAAATCAACACAAGAGCAAACTACACCAATCACATCAAAGATAAATAACTAGAATTTAAACATGGTTGAATTTTTTTCACCAAATTTTATGACTTTCACTTCGGTCAATTTGTTATCATAAAAAACATAACTAAGTCTTATTTAAACATTCAGGTATTAAGAAAAATTAATTTGTGAAAAATACAACTGCAGAAAATAAACATTACTCAGATGAGAGACACCCCTATACCAAAATGTGCAGTTTGAATCAGCAAACTTTGATTTCTGCACTGATATCTTTTAGATAACAAATTTTTCTAATATATGAACATGGAAATAAAACTTATCTATGTATTTGATCTTTGCAAAATGACTTCTAGTTGAAAGCCATACAAATTTAGATATATTACTCAACCATGCCCAAATTCCAATTTTTCATCAACACCTAATAACTCCAACTCCCATTGTTGCCCATTTCAATCTTACAACACCATATGATCATTTTACTTTATTATAAATAGTGAACGAAATAAGATATGTTGTGCATTTATGGTTGTCACAAGATCCCAATAAATACATGTTTTCTTTGTAGATCAACAACAACCGTCCGATAAAAAGAAAACTGCCAGCCTTTTTCCACAAAAATCATTGACAACAACCACCACAAAAAAAGATATCCATTAGAAATCTAAGAAAGATTTACTAAATTAATAGTGTTCCAGACTATGTACAAAGTCAAATCTTTGTATTGAATATAACCCCTAATTAAATTACCACTCATGAAAAAACCCTAAATGTCTTTCCTTCTCAAAGAAAACCCTAGGTCGGTCTTTTAAAATCTATTTTACTGTTACTTTTACAAAATCACTTAACTTTCTACAAACACACATGTTATAATTTATCATCTACCCGATTCATATTCCTAATATTATTTAATACAGATTTTAAAATCTATTTTACTGATACTTTTGCAAAATCACTTAACTTTCTACAGACACACATTTTATAATTTATCGTCCATGCGATTCATAATCCTAATTGTATTTAATACGTATTTTAAGGTCATTAACATCTAAATTCGATATGTCAACTAAAAGTATATTATAATCATATTTGCAATTATAGAAAGTTAAACAATTATGTGACATTTTAATGATTTTTTGAGAAAATACATTCTATATACATAACTAAATTATAACAATATTGACAATGTTGAATTTATTTAAAATCTTATAATTAAATTACTATTGATCGGGGTATAATATGCCACTAACTACTATTTAACATAGCTAATTCTAGTATCTTAATATCAAATATCCAATTTAGCTGTTAAAAACTACTCAATCCACAATTAATTACTTTTAAACTACCTATGATGGCTTACTTAAGGAATCAACACCAGATGAATGATCTAACGGTCGTCGTCTATTCGCATGCAAGTTTACTTAACTTTCTGATCATGGGATAACCATTGATTTAGAATGAAGGACATGATGAACTACTTTATGTCTAATCATAAAATAAAATTGTTTCTGCCTACTAAGTGATGCGATTAAGGGTTTACGGTCAATACATCGTAATTGATAAACAGTCCTATGTTCGCATAGAAAATTTCAAACCATTATGAGCATACAAGAGCGGCCAGATTATGTTTTAAGGAGAATCGACAATCTAGATTCAAACTTCAAACACTACTGGTGTGAAATTTAATTTGGCCCTTCACAGATGACAGTTTGATTTCTCAAAAAAGTAATTACTAGATCGTGCAAAGTAAATTGCTGAAAAGATTGTTTTTGATTGCTAATATATTGAAGGTTTGTGCATTCTCACAAACACAAACATATTAAATTTGAATACACGTGGACAAGAAAATTTTCAGACCTGGTTATTGTTTCCTGAAGGATTTTCTAAAAAGGTTAGTCAATATCTACACATTTCTTGTTCAAAACTTTATAGATGCTTGTGACAAATCCTTTGCATAAACCATAAAAAAATACTTACGCTAAAATGCCACCAAGAAAAAACTTATCTGATAAAATTGAGTACATTAGCAGGGGTTTGCATGAAGATCTATTACAATTACTAAATCAGTTGACCACAAATTTACTGAAGGCCAAAGAATTGACCCCAAAAGAACCTAACCTAAAAATTGCAAACAGTCTCTATGATAAGGATAATTACATAAGGGATGTCAAGATTGGCACGATTAATGCAAGTGGCTCTTCTGATATCACTGGTCTAGAATTGTTCAAACTAGGGTTTAGCCAAAGAAATGCCCTCCCACCTAGCAATAATGTATGTCAATTTGATTTGGGAAAGCTTGCATTGCCTAGTGTTTTCATGGATGCAAATTTGATGACTCAAATTGCTAAGAATTATGATCCCATTACTAAGGTAATTATGAATGTAAAAGGAAATGTACTGATAACTATCTCAGTTGATGAAATTAGGAGCATTTTTAGATTGAGTGAACCCTCAAATGACTTACAAAAAATTAAATTTTAGCAATTAAATGAAGTGTACAATGCTCAGAGAGATTACCTCTAGACTGTGCCCTTGTAACAGTTCTACGACAAAATTGGAGAAATGATCATCTTAGGACCAAGTACACAAGAACCTTTCAAAATAGTATATTTCAACTATAGAGCCAAAACTACATATTGGTCACTATGTCAGATCTTTGGAGAAGATGTTGAAGAAAGAATGCCAGTACATTTAATGTACATGATGATCCAAATCTTACACCCTACCGTACCAGTTACTTTTGACTTGGCTTCCTTCATTTCTAATTTAATTCATAATGGATTGCTAGCGATCCAAAAGAGCAAACTAGACAAGCCTTTCTGCTGGTACTCTTTTATAATGTATATGTTATTGTTTAAAGATGCAGGTTATTTTAAGAAAGAGATGGTTTTGATGAAACAGAACAATGGTGAGGATATGCTAGTGCAATTATTGAACCTTAATATGACATGGGATAGACATGATAGTAGTTTTATCAATTTTGATAGATATTTTGCAGCCAGGCTTAGGCTATTATTTGTTCATGAAAACACACGAATCCCATCAACCTTGGTTCAACTTGTCAGACCTAAAAAAATTTCCAAGAGTCTTCAAATTGTACATAATTGGGGAGATTTCATTTTTTATCTCATTTCTACTGTTATCAGATTATATGGTTTTATTGGAACTCCATTCATATTGCTGTATCAAATACCCCTCAAGATTGGTATTGCAAAGTTCATTAGACAGTTAGGTGATATTGAAAAGAATATTCTTGCAGATAAATCCAGAGGAACTCTTTTTATAAATGTTACAATTGCCCACCAGTTTATAATCACAAAGGGAGGATGGCTCCATATTGATAAATTTCTTGCACCATATCACATGGCTACATCAATTGGTAGGACAACAGACCTCAAGGGTTTTTATAATGAAATGTTCAAAAAGAAAGTCAGGTGCTCTTCAATACATCACATATTTAATTTCCCTAAGGATATCATCAAAAATATGCCTTATATAGGGGAACAAGAAATAAGAAAGGACAAGTGGTTAGTATACAAGAAGACATTAGACTTTGTCCAACAGTTTGACAAGGGATATAATCCCCTAAAAAGTATCGAACCATTTGGAAAGAAAATAGACATTCTTATGGATAATTTTCAAGAGATTATTCAAACCGTAAATGAGAAAAAGGGGAAAGCCATAAAAATTGAACTAGAGAAGGCTCAATCAATATTGACAAAGCCTGGATTTGCAAAACTATTGCCCCCAGGCAAGTATATGGTACATAAGAAAACTAGTTATAATGTAATCATACTAGGATCCGAGAAGAATGAACAATAGAAAAGAAAATAGGATGTTCCTTCCACATCGTAGTAGCTGGCAAAACATGAAATTGTAGACATTCCACACTCACCTCAGGATCATGCATATCAATATATTCCTGATTTTCCACATCCCTCAAAGAAACACAAATTAGAAGAGAGACCTATACATGTTCAAGATGATTATTCTCCATCCCAACATAATAGATGATCATGAAGTGACAGAACAAATGCACCAATTGGGAGCCCTTGGTCAAATTTTTATGACTTATGAAGAGATAAACGAGGGAGTTCCTGAACCACCAAAAGAGCCTGAATTAGATTTGACTACTGGAGAGATGGCAGGTACATGACTGGACACAATAATAAAAGAAGCATGTGAATAATTCTTAGCTGATGATGCCTTTGTAAAAGCTAGAGCCTTCATGCAATTTTTATGGAAATTAAATATTAGTCAATTTCAAGAAACTTGTGAAAAGAGGCATGAAGAGAACCCAGATAAAGATCTAAAGATCATAGAAAGTGATGTGAGGAAGGAGATGATTGAATGGTTTGAGAGGATCACTCCAGAATAAGGAAGAGACTTGATAATAAATTCAGGAGTGCTTATACTCCTAGAGTGAGATATAGCTGATGCAGTAGTCTTCGATGCAGTCAGAAAATAGACCACACCAATTTACAAAACTAGAGAGAAGGCAGAGAAGGCAAGTAAGGGAATCACTTTTAGTGATGATCATCAAGCCTTGGTGATGTGGTCTTTAAAGAAAACTGACAATAACAAAGGAAAGCAAATTAGTCAAGGTGATATCACAGATAGCCTCATTGTCAAAAGGCTCACTGATACTTCTGTACTTGAGGCATAAAAAATGGTGGTAGCGTCAGCCCAACTTACAACAAGGGTCGCACAAAAGGAGACCAAGGAAAAAGAGGACCTCACAAGAAGACTAGAAACAGTGTTAAAGGCTTATGTAGACTTGAAACAAGATTTTTATCAAAAGGTTATATTAATTGAAAACTTGAACAAAAGGTTAGATGAACAGGGCCCAATTCATTCTTCAGCACAATTGTGTATTTCTTCATCACCTATTCGACCTTTTTCTTCAAGCCCTATTATTGAGTACCCACTCTCGCCTATCCCACCTTCCATGGCTGATGAAGAGCATAACCAAAAATAGAAGCTAAGGTATGAGAAAAGAATAAGAGATACCATTTTACAATTTTTTGCAAATGTAAAACCAAGAGAGTTTTATAAAACTACTAAACAATTGTCAGACATTTTGAACTCTTGTAAGAAAGAGATAACCACTTTAGACCCAAATTTAGAATGGTGGATTGCTAGAAAGAATGGGTTGAAATAAATGTTTTACTTGATTAATGATCAATGTATTGTCAATATACAACTAACAAATACCTATAAATTTGTTAAAGACCTATTTGAATTTGAAGTCAATAGGGAAATCTTAAAGAGGAAGGCATAAATGTTAAGAATAAGATACTTTCAAAATGATTTCCAAATGTTTCCAGGTCTTATCAAAGCAAATGGAATCATAAAGCACAGAGATCAATGGCTAGAACAAATTGAAGATGAAGTGTCAACTCTAATAGATACCATTCTAAATATAGAAGACAATACACCCTTTGTACAATTAATTGAAATATTGCAAGATGTCAGAATACATTTTGCTAATATAAGAAATGAGGTACACCACGTACTAGTACATTGGGACAAATTACTGCCTAAAAGAGATGAAGTTATGGCCTTTCATTGGCCAATTGAAGATACTTATGCATCATCAAAAGAAACATATCCCTTCAATAGTGCCAAAGAAGAAGAGACATCCACTGAAGAAGCAAGCAATAACAGTGCCCCAACACCTTAAAAGAAAGACAAACAATACAGCCAACCTCAAAGACTTAGAACAAGAACGGATGCTACACCTGGCATATTTTGAAGTAACCCTCCAAGTTATTGAAATATTGATCACTCATATAAGTTATCAATTTTGTAAAATTGCAACCAAAAACTGTTAAATTTACCTTTTTGGTCTTACTTACTAAAAACATTTTTTGTTTCTTCTACAAAAAATCCAAAGCTTCTATGCAATCCTTTTTGTTTTAAAACAAATTACTTCGATCATTTTAGCCTTCAATAATGTAGCTTATCTTATATAGAAAGACTGTATGTTACTAACTTGGAAATTGCAGCTTCATAGAATATGTTGTGGCTATAAATTATTTTAAAAGTATTCTCAAAGAATCAACATCCATTGCTTGAGTCCTATATGCAATTCATTTTCATGTCATTCAATACCTAACAAAGTATGTTCTCGTCCTTTCACTTTTTTAAAGTCAATTATATTAAGACTATACTCAAGTATGACCGTTAGTTCTATTTTTCATTTCTTATAAAGAATCTCTTTTGTTAACATTTGCATTTAAAAGCATGGAGTATAGATCATATTGAAATTCCATTTTTAAAAAATCCAAACTTTATATATCTCCTTTCGGTACTAGAAAAGAAGAAACATCCACTAAAGAAGCAACCAGTAGCAGTGCCCCAACACCTTGAAAGCAAAACAAACACTACAACCAATCTCAAACACTTAGAGCAAGAACAGATACTACACCTAACATACTAAGAACTAACCCTGTGAGTTATTGATATATTCATCTTTCATACGAGTTATCAATTTTGTAAAATTGTAACAAAAAACTGTTAAATTTACATTTTTTGTCTTACAAACTCAAAAGCTTTTTGTTTCTTCTACAAAATATCCAAATCTTCTAAGCAATCCTTTTAAAAAAAAAAAAGATAATCATGATCATTTTATCCTTCAATAATGTAGCTATAAAATCTCTACAAAGTATTCTCAAATAATTACTATCCATTCCTTTGGTCATATGTGGAATTCATTTCAATATCTTTCAATACCTAACAAACTATGTTCTCATCCTTTCACTTTTTTAAAGTCAATTATATTCAAACTATTATCAACTATGAACCTTACTTCAATTTTACATTTCTTATAAGGAATCTCATTTGTTAACAGTTGCATTTATAAACATTTTGTATACATCATATTGATATACCATTTTAAGAAAATCAAAACTTTATACATCTGTTGTCTATTTCTCTTCGATATAATGATTTATGTATCACAATTTTGTAGTGAAGCTATTTTCCTATGAATAAACCACTGACTAGCACTGTGGGTTTTTTATACTGATCTTTTTTATAGACAAACAGATTGTGTAAACATTGCATAACATTTAAGAGCTCTTGGATGTGATAGGAATTGATTTTCAGGAGTAGGAATAGGATTTATAGTACGAGCATAGTCCAACATCCCTTAATTCATCATTCCAACATTTCCAAACAAACTAGGTGTTCAAATTGTAGTCACCAATCACTATAGACAAACTCTGTCAGAGTCTAAATATGCTTGTATCAGGTTGGTAGGTGATCGATAAGTCCTCTAAAAAACATCAAAATGAGGAAATCTACAGCTACATAGTAAATAGGTCTTTCTATATCATCATTTAAATAGAAAAGATCATGGAATCTTTAATAATCTCTCTAGAATATACTATTAAAGAAATCGATAAATTAATGTTCTTGTCTCTTCCTGTTGATAAATTATCTATATAAATTAATTGGGGTGATAGGTGATGTAAACTTTTCCATTAATGCATCTTTCAATTCTTGCAAAGTTTGTATTGAATTAGTAGGAAAGTTGATGTACTACTAAAAAGCCTCTTTGCATAGAGAAAAAAGGATTAATCTACAAGAAATATCCTCCTCTTCAAATTTTACATTTTGTATAGCATATTTAAAATTATTATTTGTTAAATAAAACTAAAATTATATAATAAATATCTAGCTATTTAATATTTATTAATATTTTATTATTTACAATTTATTGTAAAATATTCTTATTAATTTCCATATATCATATATCATTATATAAATCTAAATAAATAAAAAAATTATTACAAAAAATTAATATTATATAATAAATATCTGGCTATTAAATATTAATTCATATTTTATACTATCGCTAACATTAAATAAATAAAACCAAAATAATATTATTATCAATACATATTTTATAATAAAATTTTTAAAATAGCTTAACTCTACAATGTGAAAGTCATCTCTAACTGCTAAGGTTAGCCATTGCTACAATTGATCTTAAACACAAATTTTATCATTATCTTTCCAACACACATGCATGTAAGGATTCTTTACATTTTTTTGTGGGTTCGAAATTCTATTCACCAAATGTGATTTCAACGCTCCCTTTTTTATTTAGTAGTTACCGGCATATAATTCCAATGCACGAAAACCTTGTATTCAATACCAATATTTCAATTTCTATATGATTTCGAAGAGTATTGATTAACAAAATCAATTTAAGATATCTAAAGATGACCATTCAATATTTAGATTCTTGAGCACTAATTTTATATATAATATCAATTTCGTCTAATACCAACTCTACCATTCTTAATTTGTGTGATATATCTTGAGATTTCCCAAGATTGTCATATCAAACATCAAAATAAGAGCACCTTTTTCCTTTGGCATGTGTTATTGGTGATATAATTGACATCTAAAATAAAATTTAAAATATTCATCTCGACATTAAACGCTTCATGAAAAGTAACATTATAGCTATTATTACATATCATTTATTGAACCCATTACTGATTTATTTCAACTCATTGTACTACACAGATAATTATTACAACAGTGACTCTGTAAAACTCCATCACATCACTTTAATGACCTTCTCAAAATATCATCTCTTGCAATTAATGTTATGAGTGCAAAGCACTCTACAGCACCGACCTGTTCTTTTATTAAGTATCAAATTATACCAAGATGTCAGATACTTGTACATAAACAATTGACAAAACATCAAAAGAACATACAATAACAAGAAACTTGAACAAAAACCAAGAATAGAAGAGAAGATGAATAGAAGTCACAACAATATCTGGTATTTAAACTAAGTTATAATATTTACATTCATTTCTTACCATTTTTAACCTATTTCATATTTTGCAATATCTTCTTTATTTCAATACCTACAAATATGTAACAAAGTTCATTCGCCAAAAAAATTAGAATAATATACATAGCTAGTAATATGTAGAAATCGATTTGAAGCAATATAATCTCAAGAAAATATCTTGTTGACTAAACATATCTTCATTTCATAAACATTGAGATCTCACAATCATAGAATTGACTAAATACTAAATAATTTGATAACTTGTGTTCCAAATTCTCAAAATGCCAAAACTAGGGTTCTAAATCAAATGCTCTATCTTTACCAATTTTTTGATTTGTTTACAGATATATACAAAAAAAACTCTTTCTCCAATAAAGAAGTCCAACAAATTTCATTTTTCCATTATAAATTAGAGATTACTTATACAAATTATTATTCTTTCTAAACCCTTAAAAAATGACCAAAAATTAGATGGTTTTCATCTTGTTATTAATAATTTATGAATTACATTGTAGAAATGTTGCGATAGAGAACAGATGTCATTAATGACTTCTTTCAACACATGGACATTCAAAGAATTCATGAAGAAGATAGAATTTCAGGATTGCTAGGGCAAAGCTTACTAGAAGAACATCGATTAATAACAGCTCGGCCTGTATCACAAAGAAATTTTGACCACTTTTACAGAGATCCATATATTCTAGAATTGGAGTCTTGTGACACATGCAATCCAACATAGGTTCATCATGTTCCAAGCGAAACATGGTTTCAACCAACATCGATAGCATCTGACGCTGAATACTCTTCTTTGATAAATGGTACAAGTGAATTATGGATAGATAAACTACTTCAAACTCCACAAAGCAATACAAATTTTTTACATAACCTTTGCTATCATAGTCAAATGTATCACTTGCATTTTGCATCAAGCTCAGGCACAATGTGGAACAAACAGGTCATAGAAAGATGGGGACCACAAGGCTGTTATTTAGATATTCCTATATGTGAACGTATACAAAAGATAGTAAGGGAACAAGTACCTACATGGACCCAAACCACTTATAAGCTCTTCCCAACTATTAATGTTCATACACAGAACTGGGGTATACTACGTCAAACATTAGAACATCTTTACTGGTTCAATGATTTAAATCCCATGAACAGTCAACCGATGGGTTATGATGATATACTATAAGACTGTAAGTTTTTTTAGTTTTAAAAATACTAGAACTCTACTACTTGTGTATGAAGAAATGAAGGTGTACTTCCTTAAACTAATTCATAATGATATATGTCATTTCATAGTCATATTGTACATTATTTTTGTACAAATTTAAATCTTATTTTACTTTTCCTTTTTACCATTCAATTTTTGATATTTGATGTTTTATACTTACTATTTTATGTTAACTATTTCTTCAAACACTTAGCGACTACAAAAAATCTCATAATCGCCAATATTATGATATACAATAATTATACAATTTTTGTTTCATCATTATTACACGAGTTTTTCTTTTACAGCTTTGTTAAGGATATCAATGGCTGTCCTAAATGTGCCACACTGCAACTATAATGAAGGAGCTTGCATAATTTTGAAAATATCAAACACTAAGAAAAACCCTCAAAGAAAATTTTGGAGCTGTGCACTTAGCAAGAAGGTTAGTAGTACACATGTATTTGATGTTTTGAACAAATGTACAGATTATGCATTATATTATATAGTAATGTAAAGTTAATATTGCAAGGATACAATGGATGTGGTTACTTTAAGTGGGTAGATGATGTCTCAAATGCATATATCACACCATTTGCACCAATTTTCAATGAAACTGATCAGTGTAGCTTGCACTCTCAAGAGGCTATTATGACTAAGATTTTGTCAATGGCAAAGGCCGAAATATTTTTTTTACGAGCACTTCACACCATATTACTTGTAATTATTTCTATTTTAATTATGTTTATTTCATGGAACTATATACAAATATAAACTTCAAATGTATCCCAATTTTTTCAAAACAAAATGTAGACATATAAGTACTTTTAACTGTATTATAATATAACTGCTTACTTCTTTAAAAACTCATGATGTCAATATTTACATATGTTATATGTTCTTTGAAATGTTGTTATGCGAATTATTAAGTTTCTACTTCAATTTTCCTATCAAAAAAAAATTATATATTATAATCATAATTCTAATAAATTAACAATACATATTTTGATTTCAAAGATAAAAGACTTTTGCAATGCATAGCCAATGTGATTTTACCAACATATGTACAGACATTTTTATTTACAAACTAACTATTAGAAAATATATAAAATGATTCACAAATATATAAAAGATATATGTTTTTTACAAAATCTATAAAAGATGTATGAAACCATAAAATTATCAGTATCTACTTCATATTCTGAAGAAGAACACATTTCATTTTTCATCTTGTACCATCGATTAATTTCTCCAAACAGTTGATCAAAGCATTTAAATTTTCCGTCATTGGATCTAGGATTTTGCCCTTTTCTTGACCTAGTTTTTATAGATAACAGTTACAGTAATTGTTCTGTTCTTCTTTCTATCTCATTTACATTAAGGAAATTCCTAATGAGATCATTTTGAAAAGATTCATCATGTTTATTGCTAATTAGAATGGTGAGAGTATAAAATTCCTTCTATTAACAATAAATTGTTTTGAATCTACATAACTACACAATGCAATATTCATCTTAAACTGCAATAACCGCTCACTTACTTTGTTCGATTCTTTCTTTCAAAATATTAAATTGTCAATTTTAAAATGTCTACCGGTAAAAGTACCCTTTCTATATGGAGATTAATCAATGATTCCCTTTCATGATTATGATTGGCTTCCTCCACTTAATTAATGATATTATGATGTGTGCTTGAAATTCAAATGGTGGAAAATTAAAGTAGTCATCCTAACTAATGCAGAACCAACAATTGAACATTGGACTCTACTCATGTCATGGACAAGTATTGCTCTCATGAAAGAAGAACAAGAAGAGTTTCATTGTAAAGTACACCTTTTTGCAATAGATGAAATGCTAGCTCTTCATAAAAAGCACATCTTAATGGTACTATAGGACAAATCAAAGCTATTCTATATAACAATATTGAAAATCCTACTCAACTACCATTAATAGTTAAAGCCTCCTCCACAATTAACTTTTACAACATTTTCTAGAGTTCATGAACTATCAAGACTACGTATTCATTAAGTTTTCAGTTCAACAATAATAATTTATTGTAATTATTCCTATTCTAGCTTTCCCTAAACAAGAGATCTTCAATTTCTACAAGTCCATTCTAATTTTTTTAAGGTTGTGTGGCTTAGCTTACAAGACCAAATCAGGAAAAATGAGATTTTGAACAAGACTATCATTATTCTGAATGATATCAGCATTAATGTTTTCCACCTTCTTGACAACACAACGAACATTGTTAATGCCCTTATATTTTTTCTGAAGATACATGGAAGGGTGTCACATGATCATCCCCATATCCTCAGTGTCAGTTTCAATGCCCTCCAGAGGAATTATACTTTTCGTTATATCACCTAATTCCATAGTTTAATTACTCAATTAATTAATTCCATGAATACCACATAGAATACCAAGTTTACAAAACAAATCTCACAAACAAACAAATCTAAAATACTGTATTACAACTTCATAAATTATCAACAATTCATGATACCAAGTTTACAAAACAAATCTCACAAAAAAGCACACTTAAAATACTGTATTTAAGCTTCATCAGTTATCAATATTTAATCATACTAAAATACTTTAGTTCACCTTCATAAATTATCAACAATTACTCAAACTCAAAATTTTCCAAACTAATAGAAAAATCATTTCAAAATTCTATGATATCCTATATCTAAACTATATCCTATATTAAAACAATTTTAACAAACAAAATATTGTATATCTAAAAAATATCCAATGAAAACCAGTTTTCATATAATTGAATTAATACTATAGAGAATACCAAGTTTACCAAACAAATCTAACAAAAAAGCAGATCTAAACTAATATATTTCAGCTACATCAATTATCAACAATTAATCAAATGCAAAAATTTGCAAGCCAATAGAGAAATCATTTACATGAATAGACAATTATATACATGAACTAACAAAATAGAGGTGTTTTATATAACAAATTACAATTCAAAAATATATAGCTAAAACATCTTGCAATCCTTTTAAGTATGAGAATGTAACAACCCACCAATTTGTTTAGCCCTAAACCAACAAACTATGACAAAAATTTTTAAAATTGAGTCTATCAACCAATCACAAGACCAAAAAATTTTGGAGTCATTTCATCTTCCTTAATTGATCATTGACACCTTTGTCTGGAAATATTCTTGATAACTTCATTGAGTTACTATGAGATATGGTGACCATCATTTCAGGCTAACCTACACCATTCTTCATAAATAGTTACCATCCCTCTGCTCAAAGGTCAGGTGTCAAATTTCCAACTGATTTCTTAAATCTTCATCAAAAAAGTCAACATCATTTGCTAGAGCCATTTTATTCTTCAACTTTGTTACTGTTATATTCATCCATTGCTCTCACTACATCAAGCATTTCTTGTTCCTGTGGTATAATAATATTGTCATTTCTTACAATCGAATATTCATAATCCCTTTTTATTATTTTGGTTTGTTCAAAAATGCTACATGTCACTTCATTTACAATTTTTAATAAGACTGCAATTGCACTCAATTTGTATATATCTCCTTTCTCATATGCTTGTTTCCTGATGATACTTTGAAGATGCAATTCATAATTTTTCTTCATCAATTATATATCTACAACATTTTCACCATTGACTACTTCAATAATGTAGCTCATATCTTTAAATATCTTTTTCATATGACTAATGCCTGTATTGATGGTTTGAATCATATTTTTTAGTTCTTCAATTCTATCTGTGCTCATCTCTATTTTGAATTTGATTGAAAATATCCACTTCTATAGAGGTGTGTCAATCAATTTGATAATTTTTACATTCAGAGCTTCTCCACTGTCCATATCTATCACAGATTGCAATACCTTTTCCTGTCTACTATGTATTGTTTTCTGTTCTTCGGCCATCTGCAACTTTGTAAACAAAATATCTTTTAGCTCATAATATATTTTATAATACCTGCCTACACAGTCAATGAGGCCCACACCTCTTGAATTGAGATATTGTACCTATTCACATGATAGTTGTTCCATCTGTCTATCTTCGTGCACCTACTTCATAATTTGTTCACTTGAATAGAGAGATGGATAAAAAATGTCTTCTCTCCAACTTGATGTTTGAAAAGAGATAGGAACTAAGATTTTCTAAATATAATCAGAAAGATGTTTAACAGTGGATTTCAGAATGTTCTTTTCATCTTTCAATTACTCCAATCTCTCTCTTACCTCTTGATGTGAAAACTTCCACATATCAACAATACGATCATGGAATGCAGGTCCTATGTCAATTTCATTAACATCAAAATCAACTGCATTAAAATCTGAAAAATTACTATCTTGTTTTGATTCTGCAACTTGTAATATTACATGCCCTATTTCTTCATGTTTTTCAAAAGCAGCTAGTTTGCCTCTTTCCTTTTTTTTCCTCGGACTAGTACTTTCACTTATGATTTAAGAAACTAAATCATCAATAGGAATTCTATCCTCTTTCCTTCTTCTTTTTCTTAATCCTGTATGCTCTAACCATGAACGAGTACCTAGAACTTTTGAGGAAGAGACTAAAGTTTCATTATCAAACAATTTCCTGATATTGTAGGGCTTTCTATTTCTTTACCAGAACTTTTAAATTTGGGTACTATATCTTGAATACATGTTACAGTACCTTCAATTAAATCTCTTATTTCATTTTCTGATTGTTCTTCAAAACATTGCATTCTTGCATTCTGTTCTATTTGAACTATTTCAGCTTCATTTTCTATTTTTCTCGCTTCTTCTAAACTGTATATGTTAATCAAAGCAAGTGAACCACTACCACAAGTATTGCCTATGGCTTTATCTTTATCTGGTGGTTGATCATCGCCTCCTGTCATTTCTTGACTAGACTCAACTATTGTCTGCATTATTGGTAAAGGAACTTGAACTGAAACTGTTGTTTGGCCTTCACTTGTTGATTGTCCTTCTATGTTTGATATCTCCTTTGTAGTTTTCTTGTACTGAACCCATTTTTTTGTTCTCTTCATCATCTGTTCCATTCTTTCTTCAAGATTGTCTAATTCAGGTTCTTCAAATTGCAAAGGTGTCCCTTTTATTTCGAACAAATAACAATCAGAAAATAATTTAGATTGATCATCATATAATCCTTTGACATCTATATCAATATTATAAAGTTGAATCTATTCAACTGTGAGTTTGGACCATGATCTTTCTCTCATTTCAAAATCATCTTTACAATTAGCCCAGAAATCTTCTAATGAAGCAATGTGATTAAAACTAGGACCTAATTGCAGGTTTTGTTTTACATAATTTGAAGGATCAAAATGATGCCTAACAAAATTATATTCATCAAAGTTATATCTTTCTCTAGATGAATTGATCAAATTCATTGCACAAGAGCTAAAAAAGCATGTATAAGCACCTATTGAAATTGGAAAATGAATACTTGCTTTATGACGTTCGCTGCATCTGCTATTGACCTCAATGATTTGTCTACATAACTCTATCAAAGTTATTTTATCATCTACATATTTAGGCACTTTGTATGGAAACCCATCAAAACCTCCAATCCTAATATATGTAAATGTACGATATTGAGTATAATAGCTACCAAATTCCATAATTGTTTGTGCAGTTGCATCAGATAATCTGCGTTCTAGACAACCCTGAATTTCACAACATAACTTCATTGAAAAAAAATCATTAACCCTTTTGAAATTTCCATAGCAGTTTTCGAGTTGTATACATGGATAGAAATCATAAACCTGAATATTTGCATCATATTCAACAACACTAGGTAGCACGTTCCCTATATATTCACATGCAAGTGCATAGATGAGGTAAGATGACATTGGAAACTTGTATGAATGCTTTGCTGAAAGAAGCATTTCAGTGAGTCTATCACTTATGAGTTGAGCTCAATCTATAAAAATATTATTTGTACCTATAGATTGCACAAGGAAAAACCACCATTCTTCAAAATTTAGGGCTTGTTCACTTCGTCTAATTCTATGGAAAAGTACTAGTATATCAAGAATCTTTGTTTTTAAATCTGTTCCATATAGGGTTTTCGATAACTTTGAACTCGCTACCCTAATGGTTTCAAACAAGTTTTTAGAAATAACAGCTCGCCAATGTGACCTTTTTAGCTTAAAATTTGACACTAACAAAGAGAAATTTCATTCTGAATATTATTCTCTTGTGGGTAAAATAGAGAACTTTTGAATCGACTCTCTATTCAAACAAATTACTACTTCATTATTTTCATTCTTAATTTCTCTAGTATGTGAATCAAATCTTTTAATGTATTCCACAATGAGTTCTGGAACTTGAATAGCAATTGGAAATCCTGTAGTTTCTATTAGCCCACTGTCAATGAAGCCTTGTGTAATGGAATGAATTGGTTCTAATTTAATCCTTCTGTGTAGATCATTTAAATTGTAAACATAAAGGTTTGTATATGTAATATCTTTCCATGCATTTTCTATTCCCTCAAGATGATCGTAACTATTTATTTTGCTACCCATTCTCTAAAAGATTATAGATTCATAACCGAATGCTCTTAAAGATATATGCAATTCAAACAATAAAATCATAAATACTGCAACTTTATTAATTTAAAATTAGAATTCAATAGATATAAAATATATAAAATGTAAAATGAATTAATGTTCTTGTTATTTTCAAAATTTACTCTTTTAATGTGTAGTTATGATCCCTATATGCATTGAAAATAACAAATATTTATAAAGATGGTGCATAGAACGTCGTATGCCTTTTATTTCTTTTCTATCAATTAGTGTGTTTTCCAACCACTGTCAGAGCAATAATTTTTTTGAGAATCGTTAATCTATAATGATGTCATGCCCACTAAATAGAATAAATTAATGTCATACTGATAAATGAGCAAGTCATCAGTCCTGCATAAAGTACAAATGTACTTGATTGAATAACCTTTAATATATTGCAACATTGATCATCTTTATATTATTGCCAATATTTTATTCCAATTCATGTATTTCACATATCAACTTTACAATACAACTACCTCAAAATCCCTAATGAAATAGCATTGGAAATAGTAAATAGAACCTTCAAAACCCACTTTCATTGGCTACTGAACAAGGCAAACGCATCAAAATGCAAAGTCCTAATTAGCAATGAGTATCATATAAATTCATTTTCTTGATAAACACATTCATTGTCCAAACTACAAAAAAAAATCTTGCAGCGACAATGAAATACACTATAGACGATAAATATCAAAAACACACTACATGCAAATGTTTACAATATTAAAAGAAACATCAACAAATTAAAACACTACTAAGGTATTGCCCTTTCATTCCATAATTTAAATTAAAACACATGATACATTTTGAACCAAATGCGGATAGAATACATAAGTTGCAATATAACATTGTTTGTGTCCACTATATGCGTAGCTTACAAGAAAAATTGAAAACAAATTTATGGTGTAATATTAACCTGGATAGATAACAAATTTATGCTATATATGTTAAACAGAAACCTATAGAACTCAAACCAGAAATGTAGACCAATGCAACCCTATATTCATTGTACAGTTGACAATCAGGTGGTAAGGAGCTAGTAAAGCGATTGTATCCTAAACTATCTAATGAGTGGTGCATGTTCGCAAGGAAAAATCAAATACTTTGCAAACATACGAAAGTCGATCGTTGAAGATGCATCCACAATAAAGCTTGCATCGCAGAATCGATGACTCAATTGACAATTTGGATGGAATACAACTAATTGATGCTGCATCTAATTATAAATTCACTCTTTTTTCATGCTTATCTTAGTTTCCAAAACTATAATATTTAGACTACCTAAATTAAAACACACACAAAAAAGATAAAAACAACAATAATTAAATTTATGACATTTAAATTTTTATAAGATATAAATATTATAGATATTACCTTAGTTTTGATCAGCATTCAAAAAGATGAAAACTATGACAACATTTCAGAAAGATGATAAACATCCTCGATGGAACTTGATTTTCTATAAAAGCTTGATTATTCCAATGTTTTTTTTTTATTTGTACGTAGACAGAATGTGCATATTGTGGAAAGACAACTGGAAATATTGTACCACCTTCAAATTGTTTATATTGTTAGATTTCTTTACATAGATTTACCCATTGATATTCGATATCTATTTTATAAATCTCTCTGTCTATTGCCAATGGCCACCGCACAAATGGAAAAATATGCATCTTTTCATTCTCCTTTTTTTTACAAAACACTTACTGTACTCAAAACCTTGACCTGGTTGTGAGTATTCTAAAAAAAAATTAAGTCTGTCAATCAAATCTTTAGGAAAAAGAGAAATCATGACAAAACAAACAGTCTCAACATTCTCTCCAATTTCTAAACCCCAAGCCATTAACATAGCAACAATATTTGCACTGAGCTTTATTGAAAAGTAAATGTAGCTTCCATTACCAATAGTTGATTTATAGTAATCTATATTATCTACTCCAATGATCTTTACAATGAATTCATTTCCTTGTTCATCGATTTATAGTAACGTTAGATTCAACACATATATGGCTTGCTATAAGATTTTCAACATAATTAATTAACAAAATCTTTAATAGATTTCCTATGAAACTGCTTTAATTGTTAAAGACTAATGTAACTTAATTAAATGACTTATGTCCATGTCATATAAACTGAAATCTGACATAATTAACTTGTGTTATATGCAAAACACTTCAGATTTCATATCAGATGCGACATCTTTTAAAATTTTAAAAACAATTTAATATTATTCTATAACAAAAACTTTATTACATTTCTTACCGATGAACATTAAATCTTGTCATGGTTATCAATTAGACTTGTATAAATAATCAATGTCATCAAATGCAAATTCTAACAGAAATAACTTTTTTGATATCTCATTTAGATCATAAATTGATAAGAAATTTCAAAAAATTTCAATTTTGTTTCATTTTAAATGCTTGTTGTTGTGAAATCAGAATTCATTGTTCATGACTACTAAAATTGGAAATAGTAATAACTGTCATATAAATCCGATTATCAAAACCAAAACATTTAATAAATTTTTTTTACTTTCTAGACAATTTCAAAAAGTACTAATAAACAAAATCTTTTTAAGATTTGTCACAAATGTTTATTAAATGTTTTGACTCTCCTCAGGTGATATTATATATAATATCGATGCATCTAATGTGAAACCTGACACTCTTAATTTATGTTGTAAATGCTAAGATCTGACGACGGTCGTATCTTAGCAATGACCTGAGTCGCCCATTGCGAGCATGCACCAAAGCGACAATTGACAAATTCTTGTCATATCAAACAAGATATAATGACTAATCGAATGGAGCCCCCAACAAATCAGTGATAGACAAGTGGTTCCAAAACTGATGTTGCATTAAATGTTCTGACTCTCCTCAGCTAATATTATTTGTTAAATCAATTTATTTAATGGAAAACTTGCCCGTCTTAATTTCAGTCATATATAGTATGATCTCATCGTGATCGTATCTTCATAGTGATGGACTCCCCATTAATAAAATCACATTTAGTAATTACAATCTTCAAACACAGCTTTAACCCATTAAATGTTTTTTTTACATTTCACAATTACCTCTACATCTCTACTAAATCCAAAATTATATTTTTCCACTTATACTCCAAAACTATACAAATAAGTTTTCAAAAAATTCAACTTAGAATCCTTCACACTACAATGTCGGATACAGTTACTCTACACATAAATCCGATACTTTACTATACTAAATACAACCTTTAAACCCCGCTTTAATCCATTAAATGTTTTTTGCCCATTTATGGTTAAATTAAATTTAACCAGAACTACATCTATTAAACTTTGCACTAGTACTGTTTGAAGTTTGAATTTGGATTATCGATTCTTCTTGAAACATAATCTGACGGCTCTCATATGCTTGTAGTGGTTTGAAAGTTTCTATGCAAACATAGGACTATTTATCGATTATGATATATCGACGGTAAACCCTTCATCGCATCACTCATTAGGCAGAAACAATTTTCTTTTATGATTAGACATAAAGTAATTCATCATGACCTTCATTTTAAATCAAAGGCTATCGCATGATCGGAAAGTTTACTTAAGTTTCATGTGAACAAACTACGACCATTAGATCATTCATCTGATGTTGATTCCTTAAGTAAGCAGTCATAGTTAGCTTAAAATTAATTAATTGCGGATTTAGTATTTCTTAACAGCTAAATTGAATATGCAATAAAAAGATACTAGAAGTAGGTATGTTAAATAGTAGTTAGTCGCATATTACACCCTAATCAATAGTAACTTAATTATAAGATTTTAATTTAATTCAATATTGTCAATATTGTTATAGTTCAGTTATGTATATAGAATATATTTTGTTGAAAAATCATTAACATGTTACATAATTGTTTAACTATGTACAATTTAATTTAATAGATGTACTACTAGTTAAAATCTATATTAAATACTATATTCATTGATTATTTTAGTAAAACAAAAAATTAATAATATTAATTACAAATTTATTTTACTTTCTATCCTTCAAATATTAGAAAATCAAAAGAAAAATTAAATTATTTCAAAATTTGTACTCAATAAATTCAATTTGTTGCTAAATTTATTTATGTTATTCACTAATCATTTTTCAAAAACTTAAAAAAAATTGCAATTCTATTTAAAATTAAAAAACAAAAAAATATACTTTACTTAATAAAAAAAAATTACGTCGTTTCTTTTTTGTTTTAATAATTTAAAACAAATATAACACTTTGAAATTACAGAAATCTACTTAACTTAATAATATCTTATCAACTTCTATTTATTATTTTAAAATGAACAATCGTATATAAAAAAAAAATTAAAACAAAAATAAAATACATAACTTCTATTCGGCGTAAAAATTGCATACCAAGATGCAATTACTATTTTATTTCCTTTTGCATACATGACCCTATTTAATAATGGGAGGCATTTTATATTTGTCTTGATCTCAACCCCAACTTCAAGTACATTTTTAGAATCCCGATATCCTAATGGATTCTTGATTTTAATTTGAGCTTGAAATTGTCAGTATAGAGCAAGTCAAAGGGTACAGAGTGGGTCTAACTTGCCCCATACCTATAATGTTGCCCCATAGCTTACAGCTTGTGGGAAATTTTGACTTGCAGTTTTGTTACCTGAAATTTTTTAAAATTTTAGATTCCCCCCTTTGAAACCTAGTTTTGGTTCTAATCATGCTTAGTTTAAGCCACCTTCACATTTTCACTACAACTCTTGATCTATAGTCAGCCCTTCACCCCATTTCTATACCTAGTGTACAAATTCTCAAGTTTTTCTACCCATTATCCAAGGTACAAAAAATTTAAAAATTGCCAACTAGTCCTAGTACAAAAATTGTCGATCTTCCCGACTAGAATTGGTACAAAAACTATTGATCTTCTCGACTAGTCTTGGTACAAAATATGTCAATCTTCTTGACTAGTCTTGGTACAAAAATTGTCAATCCTCCCAACTAGACTTGGTACAAAAATTGTTGATCTTCCCATCTAGTCTTGGTATGAATATTTGATGAATGGTGCTCCCCTTAATACCACAACCACATAAGAGAAATAGAGAAACAACAACAATAATATGCAAGAACAGAAAATTGGCTTCTTATTATCTCCACAAATGTGGAATTACAAACTTTCAGAATTACAATATGCAAAGCCACATGGGCATTCCCTTACAATATTCTGTAGGACAAAGCCTCGAATCAATACCCAGATCTACTACCCAGAACTATTCTGAACTCCTAAGACAATAATACAACCTTCCTTATATAGGCAATTTTCCACCGCCTGGGAAGGTTCCAGAATTTTAGCCAATAAGGCCGACCAAACTTAGAATTATTTTATTTTACATTTTATTACATCATAGTCGGCTCAATATAACCTTTGAAACCCGAACAGAAATTTTGAAGAAAATTATTTTCTGCCATTTCGGGTGGCCCAACTTCCGAAGACCATAAGTCATCACCAGTTGACCTGATCGGCTATTATAACCCCATTTCGGAAACACCACGAAGTGCTCTACAGGCTTGACCTACACAAGCGCCCGTCACCCAAATTTTTGACCTCATCCGGGGCCTCTAAAGCCTTCAAAACTGAGTTCAAAGTTTTTGTACCCTGCTACCAATACCGAAAATCTTCAATATCTTCCAATATACACTTGATCTGGCAATGAAACTTTACTGGCAGACTTATATGACCAAAATGAACCTCCAAGAAAGAGATCAGATCCTTCTGAGGACATACAAAAATTACCAAAAATAGTAACTTTCCATAAATAGCAGCTCTGCACAAAATAGCCCTTATTGAATACAAAAATAGAAATATTTTTGGGTGATGCAAGATTGCTCTTACACCCAGGATGCTCCTGCATCAATATTGTTCATCTTCCCTACTAGTCATGGTACAAAAACTTAGAAAATTCCTAAGTAGTCTTGGTATGAAAATTGTTGATCTTCTTGACTAGTCTTGGTACAAAAATTTGAAAAATCATCATTTTCAACCTTTAATCTATAAAGCTAATTGAGAAGTGTGTTTCTACACATTGGAAGTAAGGAAGACATGTATACATTTTATATCAGTACCTTGGCTAGAATTTTTAGAGATCTTTATATATATGTTTCCTCTTTATAATTATGGTTTTAGTAATTTAAAGGATATGTATATGAAAGTTCTTTATAATTTATTAAATCTTTTTTAAAACCTTCAATTATAAATAATCAATTACCAGAAACTAAAAAGGCTCTATCTGGTGGGGAGGAGAGGTATTTAAACATGAAGGGTGGAAGTGTTGTAAGAGGGTAGGGAGACAAGAGATTTTATAATTATAGACATGGTTATTGTATCTGAATAAGATTGTATTTGAACCATTTGTTTTTTTATCAAAGAAAGGATGAGATATGTGTCTTTGTGCTTATCTGTATCTCCTTTGACTATAGATTGTCTTTGAGTTTTCTTAGTTATTTATGTCCTCATGACCACCATTGTAGACATTGTGCTAGGGCCCATGAGCTTGCTTCCCAAACAATTTCTTCCCCTAGACACCTCATAATGCTTTAATTTCCTTTGATAAACTCATTCATAGCCCAAAGGAGGAAGTATATCTTAAGAAAATTAAATTGTCTTGACATGATGATTCTTATTTTTGCATGAAAGATCCTATTGTGATTAATTTGGATGATGAAGATACTCTCGATGATGATGTAAATGATAAAAATGATGTTGGCCCTATTGATTCTAAAGTATTATCTCTTTCTCATTATGACAAACAAAGTGAATCATCATTAGAGCATGGTCATTGTTTGGAACTTTTAGTAGCTCCATCTACAATGCTCAATTTTGCTTCTCTCATATTTTTTCCACCTTCCCTAAACAATGTTCAACAAGAAGGGTTGGAAAATAATACACTTGAATAGCTCCTCGTGTATAGTTGACTCTTTTATGTATTTGCTTGTTTGTAATAAGCTTTCCCTGTGATGTGCTACTTGTTACATGTTAATTTTTAGATTTCTTTAGGAAATCCTTGTTTCTCTATTGGCACAAGGTGGTAAAGGGATCAAATTTGTTGTTACATTCTTTTATTTGTATCTCAATTCTTCTCTATTTCATATACATGTTATGTTGTGCATGTGTTATTGTTGTAAATGTGTTTGTGTTGTTAACTTGGGGACATTGCATAGTAGTAGACACTATATGTCTTTTTGGTCTCCGCAATGTTGACCCAAAAAGACTTGTGTTCATTTCCCTTATGTGATTTTCTTCTATTTTGTTCTTAATTCTACTATTCTTGGGGAATTAGGTCAATGCATTATGAATATTCTTGATATACATGAGTTATTACATATGCACACTAACGCCAAATTTAGTAGATCATGTTGTGCTCCTTTTTGTCAAGTGTTTATTTCCATTAATTTTCTCCTTGTTTGGGGGTATATCATAGTGGAAACATGCTTGAATTTTGGATGTGTGTATGCTACCATATACATATTGCTCTTTTTTTAAGGAATACACAATTGATATGCATGACATTTAATAGGAAGAGCCTCATAATATAACTATTGAACCTAATGTGTTTGTTTTGTAATCTAATCTCTATAGAATTAATAAAATGACTATTACCAGCCAATTTCACATACAATGAGAATAAGAATATACTTTTCTCTCTAGTGAATGATGAGAAGGACTCAAAGGTTTCTCAAGGATAGTCACCATAGAATAGAAATTATCGGTTTGGCTCCTTTGAAGATGAAGAAGACAAGAGAAATTAAAATTTTAGATGGAAGCTTTTCAATTGGATCACACCATGCAAGCTAGTGCTTAATAAGAAAGGTAGTTTGGTTATGAAAGTAAGGTCCTCTTTCTCTTGAAAGGTAAATTTTGATCAAATATTTTAGAAAAAAACATATAAAAGAAATATTTTGCAACTAAAATAATTTTCATATCCCCCTCTTCCTACCAAGTGGCCAATTATCAAGAAATGGTAATGTGGTTTTAAAAAATATAAATTGACAAACCAAATACTAATGTAATAAATAAATATCATTATCACCCAACTCCTCAAGATTAATGACAAGCACATGATGAATCTCACTCTTTTACAAACAACCTTTAGAGTGGGGGTGATTATCAACTCTATTATAATATTTATGTTTGTGCATAGCGCAAATAAGAAAATTAAGAATACTTCCATGACTAAAAATCTTAGCCTTGTCAACTTGAACAACATCCTTAAGAAAGAAAGACAAAAGAACCCTTGAACCCTTTTAGATCCTACCGTATAGATCCTACCATATATAAATCCCTAAACCTAAAGTTGAAAAAAATAAAATGTAAAAAACCAAAATCAAAGAGAACTTGATTAAATCACAACATATAATTGCAAATTAAAATTAAGTCAATGTGCCAATATATACAACAAAATGTAAAGGTTGCACAATAAAAAGCTAGCAAACCTCTTCCACCACATAAGAAGGGTTCTTAAATGATAAAAATCTTGAATCATATATGTAAGATAATTATTTGATTAACTATTATATCTACATATACGACGTGTTTCATTTTTTTTCAATATGACGAGTATTTTAGTCGTGTCGATATACCTAATATGTATAAGTCAATTACGTTTAATTTATTCTTGAACCTTTTCTGTAGGCCAGAGCAATGTAGAGCAGGTGGTTTAAGCAATTTGTTCATTTGACTCTCACATGAAGTCTTGGTCATTATTTGACAATACAAATCTCCTGAAAAATAAAAACACACAAACGGTATGAGTTGAAATACTCAACAAGCAATCAAGACCACTCATTTTCATTGTCCTCGTCGCACAGTTTGTCAATTGAAAAATCAATCGAATTTTTCAAAGAGATTGAAAAAGTCTAATAACGTATTCCCAAAGAAACTGTTCAAATTGGACTCGTTCATTCCTGCGGCTACCCCTCTAATTCCATACACTCGTAAAATAAACGAGTCAAAAACGAACACTGAATAAATCGAAGATATTTTTAACTTTCTCGTCTATATAATCTGTTTGTGCCCTTGTGCTATCTGTCCGCAACTTCACTTGCTTCTTCCTACGACAGGATTATAATTTTTTTTCTTTCTCATTTATTTTATAACTGCCCATGTTATAACTATCCATCACAATTGTACACTCTATTTTAGATTTATCTCTCCTTTATTAAGATTAAATATCAAAATATATACATGATTTTTACTAATCCAGTTTCTAACTTTTTTACATGGATTTATCTATCTCAGATTTCCTCTACATATCCGTGATTATCTATTGATCATATTATTGAGTTAGTTGTCAAAGTAGTACAATATAATTTTTTTTGTAAAACCTTAATAAATTACTCCTCAAACTACTACATTCAAATAGCTCTCAACTAACTACTAACTAATATAAGTCATTAAGGTGATTTGATTAATGTGCATTAACATTCTAACAGCTCTCTTAAAGTTTACTTTTCACAATTATAATATACAACAAAACATATTGACAACATACAAAATACACATCTTTGAGAAGAATTTTCTTTCAAGAAACAAATCCTAAATCAAGTGGAATTTCATCAAGCTACCTCGTAAACTGAAGGGTGTAGGTTTTGAGTTGAGGTCCTCATTTTTTAGATTACCACCTCCCCAAACTCCTAAATGACAAAACACCCCAAATTATTGAACAACAATCTATCGCACCATCAAATAGTCTTATGACCCACAAACGAATATAATTTCATACACCCACAAGCTATCAAATTGTTCCGAACAACAATCCATATTAAGCTCACAAAATCCCTTACCAATTTTCAAAAAGAAAACTTCACAATATGTCCATTTTTCAATTTGTTAGCATCAAAACATATTAGAAGAAAGAGCATATTTATCTTATACAAGGTTCCATCTCTAAGGAAGAAGTTGACTCGAGATGATGGAAATTCAGCCAACCTTACATACCTCCTCCCTCCAAGTTAACATTTGTTTGTCCTTACCCACCAAAAGTAGGACCAAAAAAAGCACTACAATTTCTGAAAGCCCAGTGAACAAAATAATAGTCATACATACTATCTTCTCCACGAGTAACACAAAATTTTCTCCCTCAAAAAGGTCTCTAAAACTCAAAAATAATATATTTGATAGATACAAAATTACCAAAATACCCCTTTTCTTTGATAGATTTGATCTTAGGACCTATTGATTGAGGAATATTTATAAATTGTAAAATTATTTTCATAAGAGAAATCCACACAAAGCTTTATAAATGTGCTTCCAATTTTTAAATTTGAGCGTTAAAAGATAGATAACCCATGAAATCCCACATTCAAATCTTACACAATGTCCTATGTCTAATAGGTACATAAAAAATGGTTGTGGTGGAAAATCACCTTATAAGCTAAGCGTCATTATCATTTTTCTATTTATTATTTTAAGTTAGCACTTTTATTTTAATTTGTTGATATTTATATTCATGATATATAAATATTCAATCTATGCTAATGTATTTATTGAGTTAACTTAATGGAATTTTATTTTCCTTTAGAACTATGCATTTAGCTCTAGTATTGTTATTGTTAGTTCTTACCAAATATAGGAATGATAATGTATGTATTGGATGTAGTTCCTTTTATTTATTTAGCTAAATCATCATATATATATAAAAAATTTAAAAAGAATGAATAAGAATTATATAGTGTACATATCTATTTTTATTTGATAATTTTAAAAATATCATTTATCTATATTTTCTTGTTAATTCATGTTGGCAACAATTAATACATAAATAGAATTATTGATTGAATTTTATTACATTTTTAGTGCATTAGTTTTTTTTTAAGTTAACATAATATAAGTTAAAGCTATTAGATTTCCACAATCCATATGATTATATTATAGTTTTTGCATTTGATTGTGTAAAAAAATTTATCATCAATGTTTTGGATCACACTCTGTGATCGATCATTAGGATATAAGTGAACATAAGGAGAAGAAAATTTATCTTGCATCTTGATAATGGCTCATGCAGTGTGATTTGAAACGTTGTGTTAAAAAAATATACACAATCAAATCTTGAAACTTTTACAAAATTAATATAAGATATTTTAACATTAATTTAAGACATGAATTATAATTTTATTAATTTTTTATTATTAATTGAATGACATTAAAAACTATTATAATCATCATAATACTCTTATATGTGGGATGTGGCAGTATAAATCAACATAAAAGTCAATTATGTCTTCAATAAAATCATATTGCTGACTTTTAAATTAGATTTGTTTTGCAAGACTAGCTTATAAGTTAAATATAATTTGGTATTAAATATAATATACTTATTTTAACCATAGAGATCCAGTCATGTGATTTCTACAAAAAGGTGAGGAAGATAGGGCTTTTAAGGGAGACCTTGGATAAGTGTATTAGGATGGGGTCTTGTGAGATACTATTTTTAGTGTTGCAGTGCTTGATTTGAATCATGAGAGAATGTTGTGGTCTATGGAAAGGCATAAAAAAGATAAATTATAGAAATGATGTGAGGCATATGCTCTAGCTCTAGGCTTTTTTGCTCATAGTGAAAAGTAGATAGTGGAGTTGGTGTGCAACACTTGCTAGTGTAGCATCATGGGCAAGTGATGTAGGGAAAGATGTAATCCCCTTCTTCATGAGAGATCTATGTATGGGTGGAAGGGAGGAAGATATGAATAGATGCATGGAGGTGATTGGATGCTTGTGTAATAACAGATTCTATATGGAAATTATAATGTCGTTTAATGTAGTAGTCTCTCCAATAGTGTGTTTGGGAGATAAAATCAAAGGACAAGTGAATAAAAATGATGCTTATTACACAGAGATGAGTCTTATTAGGTGTTTTAGAAGGTTTCATATGATCCTCTATGAGTTACATAAATGAATTTCACAAACTTGGCATCCTAATTTACTGGGTAATATTCAAATCTACCTTAGTACATGAGGTTTATTTTTAGTAGTATTTGACAATGTGTGAAATTAGAACACAATCAACTATAATGACAAAATGAGATTTGATCTAAATTTGTTGATGTTGAAATTATGATATCCCTCCTTCATTCCTATTACTGAATCTTTTGATGTTGTTCTAGTATGGGTAAGGCTCCCAAATATCTCTTTATGATTCTAGTTTGACTCCTACTTCAAATCTTTCATTAATTCATTGGGAAAGTTTATGAGTATGGATGAAAGTTCTTCAAATTATTTTCACACCACTTATGCTCAAATAAATTGGTGGAGTTGGATTTGACCAAATATGTTCCAACAAATATTTCTATGAAAACTACATTTGTGAGCTAGAAAAAAATCTAGATTATGAGAGTCTACCTTTTAGATGCCACAAATATTTTAATATATCTTAGCTGTCATCCCAATGTTCAAATCATAGAGGTGATTTTCAAGCCACATGGTGGAAAGAGATCTCCCCTCATCATTACTTAGTGTAGAAAGAATATTCTTTTCTTAAAGGAAATCCTCTCATTCGTGGCCTAATGAAATCTAGAAGTGTTGGCAATAGTAAGGAGTCACTAAGTTTAGCACAAGTCCCTTCCAAGGACATTGATGAATCTTCCATAGTGGAAAGTGATAGTGTTAAGGTTGTTATAGATCTTATTGCAAATGAGAGTCTAGGGATTCAAAATAGGTCCTTTGATATTGAGCTCCCTAGAAGAAGTTGTTCCCTCCTAAGGAAGACTATTGATATCAAGAGTGTTAAGAATACATCTAGGAGAAATGGAAATTTTTTCCAAAAAAGGAAAAAAATTTGTATTGGGAAGACATCTTGGTGCCTCTTCGATGGAGTTGATGTGAATTTTTGTTTTGTTTTTTGCATTAGCGTGCATCAATTTCTTTCTACACCAACCAGTGCTTCGCATCGATGAGACGACCCTCAATCGCCAAGAGTCTTTTTATCTCCTCGATAGGATTTAGAGCACTCATTGGGGAGGGATCTTCAGGGTGTCTGTGATGAAATTTTAGGTTCTGTGAGATAGTTTTCTATCAGATGGACTTCTTCTTGGGTCTCTCTAATGAAGGACATTAAGGTTGGTAGAAAACATTATGTGTTTTCACAATTGTGTTTCAATGAGACAGTTGGTTCTTGGTGGGACTTCTTTCTAAGTCTTTCTAACAAAAATTCTTGTTTTGGGAGGACATCTTGGTGTCTCTCCAATAGAGGTGATGTGATTTAATGTTATATTTTTTATGCATCAAGGTGACTTCTTGTCATCAGTGGGAGCTCTGGTTAGCTCTATCTAATATAATAGTTTAGATCCATCGGCGAGAGATCTTTCTTGTCTCTCCAAGGGGATTTATAAAGGATGTGGGATCCAATTTGTTTTTTATTGTAGGAAAAAATAGGTTTTAAAGGGGACCCGAAATGTCATACAAGCTAGATAAAAAGTTTAGCGTTAAAGGAAACTAAAAAGAAACAGGACTGGGGACCAGTCCACCATAACCAAAACTAGCATAAAAACTAAAAAACTAAACACCTGCAAAAAAATGACAAAGGCCAACACCAGGGACCCAGGGCACTAGACAAACTCTATGTGAGTTTCGTCACCTTCCTGCTTCACCTCAAATATCTTCTTTATTGCAATGTTGAAGCCAGAGAGCTCTTGGATTCTTTCTTGAATCTTTCTCCTTTTTGCAGACCTAGTACATTTTCCTGGGCCTTCCTCTTCCAAGTCCTTTGTACTCTCATCAGGTTTCATGCTGGGGGAGCCAGCATCCAGCTCCACTTTGATGGTCATAAAGCAGTCCATGGCCAAACCCATAAACTTATTGTTGTCATGCATGTGTTTTTTCATGGAGTTCTCCATCATTTCCATTCTAGCTTGCATTTCCTGCACTTTTTTATCCCCATCAATGTTCACATTTCCATCCGTTGTTTTCAAACCAAACTCCAGCTTATCCTGCAGGGAATCCACCTTAGCGAAAATGGAGCAATACTTCAAATTTAAATTCTTGATTTCCTAAAAAACCCATTTCAGTAAGAGAAAAGAATACATGGAAGCAACCTTATCAGTTTGGAGAACCCAAAAGGGGGGATCTATTTTATCATCCATGTCTTCCTTAAGCAGTTGAACATTCTGTTCCTACATATCCATAGTTTTAATGAAAGAATTATTCTGAGATTTTCCAGGAGCATTCACTTTCTCCGCACCAGGTGAAGTCGTCTCCAATTTGTTGGTCGATAAGAAACTCATCTTTTGGAGGGACAATTCCTGGTGTCTCACCAACATATTTTTTATATATTCTCTCATTGGGGTGACATTTTTATATCTCTCTGATCATGTATGAAAATTCAGTGTATTTTTTACACCTAGCAAGTTTTTTACCACTAACTGTAAGGTAACCAAGGACTAAAAATTCAAGGCCAATCTATTTTTTTTCCATGGACGTGTCATGCTAATGCATCCTCATGCCCATTTACTTGCAGAGGTATGGGCATTATTTTCTTGACAAAGGGGATATTTATTGGCCCATTTCTTCCAACTAGCACTTTTCCTATTTACAATGCATCTACAACCTTGATTATTGAAAACCCTAATCCCTAAACTCATAAACAAAAATTACATTCAATATGGCTCAGACTCATAAAAAGGGGAAATATTGTGGATTTCTACTACAAATCTTATGTCTTTTTGCACGAATGTCCACAATATGTACAATGTTTTCCGCCTAGTGCTACAAATCTTCCATTCAACTAGGTGATATTTCATAAACATGTAACAATGAGTACAACCAAGCGTAGAAATATTATTATTGATTTTGACAAATACACAAAAAAAATGTATTTTTCCTTCTCATTGTTTACAACTCACCTTTGTATAGTTGTGTTATGTATTATCTTCCCCAATAGTTGCAAATGTTATGTTTCTTTTCTTCTATTCATCAAAAATACATTGTAGTTTCTACTCTCCAAATGCAACATCAAATACAATAGAAAAAAAAATGAATACAAATAAAAAAATCTATGTTGACAAATATATACTGAAAAAATTAATAAAAAATACATTTTCCCTTTTCATTGTTTAGAACACACCTTTTGTCTACTTCAACTATTTTGTCTCCCCCAAAGCTCGTAAACTTCTTGTGTTTTCGCTCCCACTAGTCAACAAAAATGCAGAGTGTTTTCTACACACCTATTCTTCCCTATTCTTGTCTTGCTAGTTCTTCCTGCGTTATCTAGTCAACTTTGGCGAACTTGCCTAAAATATTCTCTTTTCCTACTACTTGTTTTTCCATTTTCTTAAGGCTTAAGTTAATGGAAATACGACAATTGTTGTGGCAGATCCTGATGGCTATGTTGACCTAAACGGTTATGTTGACAATGTTGATGCGGCTACTCTCAGTGAGAATGCTCACGGTTATGTTGACACGATTATGGTGTCGAGGTATAAACCGCAGTAGCCACAGTAACCTCTACTGGAATGTTTATTTCCCTGTGGCCTCTATCCATCATTGTTTCTTGAGTTGAGATTAGTCCATCGGTCAAAAATGTCTGGCCTCTATCCCACACTTGCCAGAATGTCCAGCCATGACAGCATGGACGTCATGGATGCCCATGCTTTTCATCCATATTTTTTTAGACTTTTATTAATGTATGATGGTTGATTTTTGTGTACAGAGGTGCATTGTATGTGGAGAATAGTCGTTCCCTTCCTAAACAACCTGGACATGAACAAAATTTAGTTTTGGGCATACTTTTACTAGATTGGTTGGCAACGAAATTTAAATCTTGAAATGGGCTACTCAACTAATCTTTAATTCGATAGAACTCTGACTAAACGTAGGCCTTCTCATTTTCATTCATTCTGACATTATGTCTTTTTAATCTATATCATGATTCCCTCGTACTCCATAGTGATCACGACTCTCAGAGTGTCGAAGGAGTGCACCAGCAAGCAAAACAGAAATAGAAGATAAAAATAAAAGGAAAAGAGCCACATGAGTCAAACCTTAGTGTGTTAGGATTAAGCCACATCGATTTGTGAGACACCCTATAGTGCATGTTGCATAGACTTAAAAGGATAAAGAAATTGATTTGGTATGTTTTGTCCTTGTGGTGTACATTCAATGTAATTATTACAAATGTTTCCACCCTAGATAAATGTATGGGTTTATTTCAGTTTCATTGACATAATTCGACATGTGGTTATGAACATCTTATTTGTAACTTTAATTTCACTCTTTGCAAGATAAATCCATCAAAACCTAGATCACTTCCCATTGTCTTGTACCTAAAAATATATACATTTTATATTTGGGATGTCATACTTAAAGACAAGCATTATAGATTTTATCACACATTGTATAAGCATTCAATTAAATCATGAATCATCTAAGTATCATTTTAGAGAGAATTTAAAGTGCTAAATTATAAATAATTATATAAAATTATATAACATTGTATCACGTGATGTCTTCCTTTAATATTTTGTATTCTTGTTGGAAAAAATAGAAAGAATTTTTAATAAAGCAATTATAAAAGTGTTAAACTGTAATCCTAGCTTTAGAGCTAATGAAAAATAATCATTACAAAAAAAACCCATTGATAATGTCTTGACCTTGATTCAAATATTATAGAATTAAAAAGGTATAAATCTACAAGGTAAGTAGCTATCATAGATATTGTCACATTATACATGGAAAAACTACATATAATCTTAGAAAATATAAAACAAAATCTCATTCATGAACATTGTAGACTACATAGAGTTATTAGGTATAAGATTTAACCTTTAGATCTATTTTTTAATGTCTAGAAGTAATTGTTGAAAGCATAAATATAAAGCTTAATTTAATAAGATCATCAATTTACATAATTATAAATAACTAAGTATCTTTTAGCATTCTCTTTATTTCATTAATTACTTGTCTTATCATATTCAATAGTTTTGTTGTGGAATTCAAAATATGTCATTTTAAAATTTAGTTTTATGTCTAGTTTGAGGGAATGAACTAATATTTGCATAAAATAAATGTCACATTTTTTTTTATAAAATAGTTATGCTTTCTAATTTTGAAGTACTCATTTGTTTACATACATTCCTACACATCCATATCTTGCCTTCTCCACATGCACACAAATTTTGATATTTCACCTCTAGATTATGTATGTATTTTTCCTATTAGTGTGCCAATCTTCATACATCTATTATTCACCTTGGGTTACCATTCTCATGTTACATATAATTTTCATAGGCATAATATGGATCCCACCCCTAAGGATCTAACCCTTTTTAAAATTATAATCAAAATATGGTCAATTATGCCCATTTTTTTAAACTTGAATCAACTAAATATACACATTTGTGTGATCTATACACCTATATTTAAATCCATTTATTTTCATTCATATATTATAATCAAATATCAAGGAAATATCATTCATGTTTAAAAAGTCTAAACATGTCATGGGAAAAATTACATTGAAGCACCAAAAATAAATCTAGATTTACATAATCATCTGAGAAGTGTTCACATTGATAAACATTATTATTTTTATGATTAGTACTATCATTAATATATTATTTTCTAAGGGTTGACTTAGGAGAACTTATCTCTTAGTAATCAAATAGTTTCTTCTCATATTCATGAACACCACAAGCCTAGTTATTAAAGTGAAGAATAATAAATTTGATTAAATAAAGAAAGAAAACAACTATGCATACATAACTAGAGCATTTTTGTGGATATAGATTGAATTTGTGTATGTAAATAAGATGAAGAACTATGGTTTTAACCTCTTATAGATTGCAATGACTATTCTAGATCTTAGGTAGATACAAATAGAGATACCCTTTCCAATTTTGAAATATCCTAACTTCATTACTTACTACAAATTTACACATGTTGATATTTATAATTATATCTTATAATTTATCAATATATGTTAATTTATGCATATCTATACAAGCCTTATTGAATTAACTTAATGAAAATTTATTCTCTTTTAGAACTTTATATGTATGTAAAATATCATTCTATTTATGTATCCTTATTAGTTCTTTCCAAAGGTAGACATAATGCATCCATTAGATGTAGTAGAATTTCACTTACTTAGCCTATCATAGTTATAATTAATTTATTTTTTATAAAAAATGTGTTTCTATAATTAATTCTTATTTAATAATTAAAAAATATTTTTTATTTATTTTTCTATTAGTTAATGTTACAAATAGTCAATGTATAAATATAATTACTATTTAGATTTTTAATACACTTTTAATGCATTAAATTCTTGTGAGAAAATTTTAACTATACCAATAATATAAGTCTTATTCTAACGTTAATTTATAACTCAAATTTCAATTTATTAATACCTTGTTGTTTCTTGAATGACATTGAAAACTATTATAATAATTAGAAATAGCCATTTTGTATTTGAGAAGTGGTGGGATAAATTAATATGATCAATTACACCTTCAATGAAGTCCTCTCTTACATAATCACATCGTAGAATTTTAAATTATGGATATTTTTAAAAATATAGATACACTCAGTGCAATTACTACTAAATACATTTAGTTGTATGTTTATGAAAATAGATATGCACTTATTAAAATAATTATATATTATTTTATACCAATTTAATATCTAAATAAAAAAAATAACTAACAAGAATTTAATCAATCTAACATTAATGACTCGCAATTACTATAATAGTACACTAATTATACAATCTAATCATCAATCCTGAATTCTAATTACGATTGCAACTTTCAAATCATCACTATAAACCAAATACAATATTGTTAAGCTCATTATTGATATAAAAAATAATGTTATCATGATTTTAATTTTAATTTGAAGCTATTTAAATTTCCAACTAAACTACCCTAACAATTCGATTATCCTAGTGGACAAAAATAATTACTAATTCATAATATTTATCTACACTAAACATACGAATCAATCAACCATATTAATTTGTAATTTTATTACATGGTTAACGTGTTTCTATTCTCTTGTTTAAAATTTATATAATGGTTGCTATTTGCTCACTAAAACAAAACTCTTAAAATTCCGCGTGACATGTGAAATACACCTCAATAACATACATTTTATCCTCTCTGCTCACTGTTGTCCCTCAAAACGTTCCAAACAACTCAGCCGTTTGACCACATTAAACAAGTATTCTCATCTCAAATTTCAACATGCTCGTGTTCTTCGACATTAATCTCATATTCGTAGCTGATCCACATGCCACAACTGCTCAGTTTCAATTTTCAAAATGATTTCCGAGTCATATACTCAAATCCCATGTAAACACTCCCTCTCTTTCCTCATGATATTTGACTTTTTCGTTTTGCGGCTTCAACAAGCAATTTTGTAAACGTAATCAAATACGCAGACAGAACAAATTTGTCAAGCACGAGGAATGAAAACCATACTCCAAGAAATCGAAGATCTCACTTCTCTCTATATATATTGGATTGCTGCCCTTGTGTTTTCTGTCCCCAAGTTGTCTTTTGCCTTTTCTTATTCTTCTTCTATTTCAGATTCAGATTCAGAGGCACTAAATACAGTTAACATCTCTTCAGCTCTCTTCTTCCCAGCTTCATCAAATTCTAGGTTGATGGCGAATACATTAATAATTGTTTTGCTTCTCATTACAATAGTTTACAACATTGAAAGTGCAGATGCACGCAGAACACCGAGGCACAAGCATTCATCTAAAGCCGTTCATTCCAAAGAAGAACACCCTCAAATTTTGACACGTGTGGATGAATCGGGGTTACAACTGAGCATGCCCCTATCAGAATCGAAGCATAGCCTAGCAGTTGGTCACGTGCACCTTATGCAATCTCACACAAAAATGAATACATTAAAGATCAAACTACCTTCTGGGCCGAGCCCAGGAGTGGGTAATGCATATATCAATAATGGTGGTGTGAAGAATAGTCAGAAATCAGGAAGCATGTTGAAGAATAAACTGCCTTCAGGGCCAAGTCCTGGTATAGGACACTGAGGAGTAACACTGGTCAAGTAGCTACAATATTGTAATATAAGCTTCTTTCCCCTGCCAAAATATTTGATTTCTCTCAACCAATTGTCTTTGGGTTCAAGTTGACCTAAAAAAAGAATTCATGAGAACGTGCAAGGGTTACATTGAGAAATATAAACAGTAGGTTGTTTGAATGTGTTAGAGACACAAGCTGCATGAAGGAAATGTACAGATAGTATTATGCATCAATTTGAGGCAATATTAAGAAATTTAAATCCCAACGAGTTGCTTTGTTTTTCAAAATATGAAAGTTTAAGCATATATAGGGCCAATTTTTAGTTTTGTGTTGTATCATAGAACTTAAAAGAATCTTTATTTATGTTGTTTATTTTTATTTTTGTTTCTACTAAATACTTGTTTTAGTGTACTATTTTCTAACTAGCATATGTATCTTTAGTGGAATATAAGTAAAGTATGTTGAAAAATATTATATTTATTTATTATTATTCTATTTCTAAGTAATATGATAATTGATATTATTTCTTTTAGTTTAAAAAGGTTTTGGAAGGACACAAGTATGAATTTCATGTTAGGATTGTTGAGGATTCAAGAGATACATGACTCCATATTTGTGTTTTTGGTCTGATTCTCCATGATGATGCAATTTATTCCTATAAGAAAACTACATGTTGATCTTTTCTTCTCAAAGGTTGTGAGATTGCATGAATTAGTACCTTAAAGCATTATTTTAGACAAAGAAACCAATTATATCAAATACTTTTGGAGAATATTATGGAAAATGAAAAAGAAAGCCCTTATATTTAATTAACATTAAATTATTACTATGATATATCATTAAAAGAGCCATTGGAAGGGATTTGTAGGGAGGATAAATGCATTTCAAACATAGGGGAATCAAGACCTGCAATGGATAAGAACTAATGATGCCATCACTACCTGGAAATCCCC